>APFE030730485.1:0-13123 GCA_000404065.3 Pinus taeda
AACCCTAGAGTAGACAAACGTCGTAACCAAGGACTCGTAATTAAAGTGAGGGTTAAAGCTTTGCATTCAAATACATGGATTAATAGAGGAACAAAAAATCTAACCATCAACATACCCAAACACCATAGAAATAATTGTAAAGGATTTTATATATATAATAGGAGTTGAAATAAAATGGTGAAATTCAAATCCTAACCTTATTGTGAAACCTTACCTCAACTTATAAATTATTTTCACATTTTTCAACATGTGGAGTAGGACTAGCAAAATTCATTATGAAAATCTGTAAATTTTTAAGGAAAATACCTTATTTTTTAAGTCTAATTTCCATTGTTGCAAAGCCTTCTCCTAAAACTAAAGCAAATGCAAATGAGGCCAAAGAAGCTGAGGGTTCGAGGGGAGGTAGCTACTTTAACTATAGAGGATTCATATTTACCATTGATGTAACCCTAATAAATCCTTCCCGTTAATATTTCCATATCTGGAAGGTTTGAGCAGATCATGGACCCTACTTTCAAGTGTAACTCGTCATAGCAGTAGAAGGTTGAGAAGCCTTTGTAGAGGCACAATATAGTCGTGAAAGCCCTTATGAGAATCTATAAATTTTTATCAATATCCATGCGATGGATATATAATTAATTTTCCAAGGTAAATCGAGCAACATATCAAATATCAAAGAAATAGCAAAATTCGTTTTGAAAGTCTATAAATTTTTAAGGAAAGTCCCTAATTTTCTAAGTCTAATTTCCACTGTTGCAAAGCTCGCTCCTAAAACTAGAGCAATTGCAAATGAGGCCGAAGAATCAAAGGGTTCGAGGGGAGGTAGCTACTTCAACTATAGAGGATTCATATTTACCATTGATGTAACCGTAATAAATCCTTCTCGTTGATATTTTCGTATCTCAAAGGCTTGAACAGATTGTGGACCCTACTTTCATGTGTGACTCGTCATATAGAACAAAGGTTGAGAAGCCTTTGCAAAGGCACAATATAGCCATGAAATACCCTCCTAGAGTCTATAATTTTTTATCAATATCCATGTGATGGATATATAATTAGTTTTCAAGGTCAATCAAACAACATAGGTAAAATATCAAAGAAGGGTTACATATGTATAAGCATCATACAAAATCACACACACACACACACACACACACACACACACATATATATATATGAGTGTTTGTAATATTGTAACAGCCCATGGTTGATTTCCTATGTAAACAAATAAAAAGAATAACCAAGGTCATGGGACACATATTCCAGGTTGAATGTTGGGAAAAACCATAGTGATGGGGATCATTGGTGATTAATAAATGACTATGGAAATTGGCAAAGCAAAAGTGGAATTTATTAGGATTTATTCATGAAAGTAATGGAAAATAGGAGAATAGGAAAGTGAAAGGTCACAAAATTGCATGAGAGGAAAATTGAAGGAAAAATAGAGGACTCAGTGATAAAAAGGGTTATGGGGATAAATTCACAACCTTTTATCAGTTTTAGTGTATATTTCTCTTATATTCTCTCTCCCTGTCTTTCATACTCCTACATACTTAGAGAAATCGTGGAGCATGCTTGGAGCACTCTAGTTTTAATTGGATTTTGATAAATAAGGAAAAGGAAAATAAATAAAGTGGAAGAGGAAAATGGTATCAACAAATAAAAGGTGATTTTCTTGCAAGTATCAAGTTGAATGTATGATTTAATTTTGAGTTTCAAAATGCATGTTATATGCATGTGGTTATTTTGTTATGATTTTTCATTGTCATGGAGGATTGCCTAGATTGACAATGGTTCTTCCTATCCTTTTCCTGGATAGCCATGGTGTTTTGGGTTTTTCCACTGGTTGTTTCTAATCCATTCTTAGGTCCCTTATGGTTGTGGGTTGAGTTACTAGTTTCTGGATTCATTGGATGGAAAAAGCACTCTAGAGCCATGGAACAACTCGGGTTGAGTTACTAGTTCTGGAGCCTTGGTTGGAAAAATATTTTGGAGCCCTTGGTGGGTTGCATTTGTTGGGAATCAAAATTTTTGTTAAACAAAAACTCGCAGGTGTTAGTCAACGATCACATTGTCATAGATAAGGATCCACAAGAGGCATTTAGTCCATGTCGCAAAACACACAGGGAATGTTCGTTTATCCAATTTCCAACAATCTCCGAACAACTTGAGTTAGGTGTGTATTGAACTTGTGACATATGCTCTAATACCACTTGTTGGGAATCATGATTGTCGTGAAACCAAAAATCGTAGGTGTTAGTCAACAATCACATCGTTAGAGGTAAGGATCCACAAGAGGTGATTGGTCCATGTCACAAAACACATGGAGAGTGTTGGTTTATCCAATGTCCAATAGTGTTACTAGTCTTGGAGCCTTGGTTGGACAAATGTCCTAGAGCCCTGGAAGGCTGTGAGTTGAGTTATTAGTTCGTGGAGCCACGGTTTGGAAAACCTTCTGGAGCCTTGGACAACTTGGGCAGAGACTGATTTGGTTGGTGTTATTGATGTCTACTTCTGAGGTAGAATAAGTCATTTAGGGTTGTGGTGGTTTGGCCTCTGGAAACCCTGGTTTGGTTTTGTTTAGATTAGTCCATGAGATCCCACATTCATGCTTGGAATATGGTAAGAGGGTTATTGGATGAAAGAGAGATTTGGTTCAACCCAATCTATGTTCAAGTGGTACGTGGAAGTCCCCAACTTGGTTAGATTTTGCACATATTAATAAGCACTATTTTCCTCTTGTGTTTTTATGAGTGATTGTACTTGTTATTATGCAACTTTGACAGTTCTTCGATCATAGTGTATATGTCTTTCATTTACTAGTTATATGTTGGTTATAAGATGTATATTGGCTATGTTTTTTTTTTGTTTTTTGATTTGTTCATGAATGGTTAATGGTTAATTGTTAAGAGCTAATATATTTTATTGCAACTGTTATGAGAGGGAATTAGACTATCTTGATGATTCTGAGATAAGTATCAAACCCCTATGTCTAGAAAGGCATTCATGACATGTAGATTACATGTTTGCCATAAGTTTGATGAAATGAATTTCATGCTAAGGAATGTTTATGTCAACTCCTTGATAAAAGTTTGCATGAATAGCTTTGTCTAGATGTCATTATTGATTCTGGAAAGTCTCACTAAGTTTTGGGAATTGTTCAGGAGATTGACCTTGAAATTAGGCTCAAAATCTAATATCACATGCTCTGAACTGAATATTTTTGCTACAACCACTGGGATGTGGGATTATGCATGCGGTTAGAGGCTCCCAACTACATGGATTCCTTTTCTTATGAGTGATTGAGGCCTAGGTCAAGGAAAAGGTGGTCTAGCTTGGGATTTGGCCACCTAGGATGCTTACTCAGCCTCTGAGTGACCTGTAGTCCCTGTGGAATGTGAAAAGTTGTCAGTTTGTCTTCTATGGTTGGCCCCACTTCCTTAAAGGAACCTAGGAGGTTGGATTATGTGATAGTAGCTTCTCCTCTCATGTTTTACCCCAACAGGCCAGTGAAACTCATTAGATATGGGAGGGGTGGTTATAAATATGTTTAAATGCAACACAATATTGTATGGTAAAAAATTTTTATATAATATATATATATATATTATATATATATATTATATATATATATAATATATATATATATATATATAGGCTTAAACTATTGGGAAGGTTCCGCTAGACCAATGCCCTAATTTATCATAGTGAGAGACTAAGGATAAAATATTAAGCTATAAAGTAAATATATAGGAAAGTCTCATTTCACATTTATCGAAATCTAGATAGAGATTACATAATAACTTGGATTCATTGAAGAGGTAAAGAGAAACTCGAAAGGCCCCATGTTTACTTTTATAAGAAAAAATTGTTGAGAGAAATGTATGCATATGTTATCTGTCTCTCTATATAAGTTCATTGATAGTTATGATTAAATTCCGCATAATTTTATGGGGTTGTTACACCATCTCATTAAACAAGTGCGACCTTACTCAAGTATAATTTTCATTACATAGTTAAAATTATTATAAAATTATTTTCACATGTAAAATTATTCATTATAAGTTTCAGTGTTCCCTAAAAACATCATAGACCTTTTATCAAGTCATAAGCCACAACATATATTTTTATCTTCTAATTATTATTAAAATTCGACTAAAAAAATTTCAACAAAACTAAGAATCCATAACATATTTCCACATATAAACATCACAAATTTCATCATCAACAAAAAAATAAAGAAACAATCATATGAGATTTTGCATCAACTAAACTTGTAAATAAAAATCATAATTTTTATTTTGAGAATAAATTTATAACATAACACACTAAGAAACCCATACTCAAAATTATAAACATAATATCTCATTCCATTTAAAAATCAAAATCATGAAACATCATTATCTTAAAATTATAGAGATGAACCATATATTAAATAAAAGTACAAAATAAAATAAAATAAGCATGACTGGTAAGTAAACTTTATATGTTCGAATTTTTAAAGTGGAAGAGAACCTAATCTTTCAATAATACTTAATGATACAAAATTTCATGCAATTCTACAACAAAGGATTTCGTTGACCTTTTGGGGTTCTTGGGGCACGTGTTCCCGGCTAATTTGCTTGGCCTTTCGGCCTTGTTTTCTGAAAGCGTTTCCCATATAATGGAAGTTTGTTTGTGTGTCGATATATAAAAAATTACGGGTCTCTTTCAGCAGGGAAGAAAAAATTCTACAACAAATGATGCTCCAATCTCACTCCAAAATTATCGAGACCTTCTAAAAGCTTAAGCGGATGTTGTCAAATAACATTACTAAGATGTTAGGATACCTATTTATAATAGTGTGGCTAATTAAGGATCAAGAAAACTAGGCACACATTCACTAGGGTCATTGAGCATGTCTTTAATATCTTTTAATATTACTCATTTTATCTTCTTATTTGTAATCTTAACCACGTAATCCTTCATCTTCTATTCAATGAAATTCTGGAGTTTTTAACTTACGTTTTTAATAATTATTTTAACTCATTTAAATCAATATAACATTTTAATTATTTACTAGAATTATAAAATATTTGATGTTTTAATTAAAATAATTAGTATAAAAAATATGAATGATTTATTTTCACAAACAATTTCTAAATATATTAATATAAATCTTATTAATATTTATAGGATGAATTTTAATGAAAGCAATAATAAACATAAAATGGTTGTAATTAATATAATAGAGTTTATTAAGGTACTCATCTATTTAATTTATAAATTTATTTAATATATTTTTTTAAGTAAATTATTATTGTTTTTGTCAATGAGTTACAATATGTTTACAGCATTATTATAATATGTATTTGGAGACTTGAACTCATACAACATTATTATAACATTGTTACTATATGTATGGAGACTTGAACCCATACAACATTATTACAATATTGTTACAACATATATTTGGAGACTTGAACCATATAGATGGGGAAAAAATTATTTACTTTTTTCTTCTTTAAAAACTAAAGACATGAAAGTGAATTTTGAAAAGGACAACATCTTACCTATGACAAACAATCACTTACGTAACTAATATATTTTTTTGTATCAAAACCTATTTATAAAAATAATCCAACAAATCTAGTTCGATGGAGCATTGGATTGAGCATGAATGAGTGTTCTATTAAGGAACTTTGTTGTTTTTTTAACGCACTCCATGTGAAAATCTCACTAATTCAAATCCCCAGTAGGCATTTAACCTGAATAAATAAATAAACAAATAAATAAATAAAACTATATTTTTGTAAATTTCTATAATTATAACCATAAAATGATAAAATAAATAAATATAACTATAATATTTATTATCTAATGATATAATTAAGTCTACAGAAATATCTCTCATAATTACGCCATAAGGCGTTTCCTCTAAAAAGCACTCCCTTGAAATGCCACTCTGTCACCTTTAGCACCCTTTGATCAATTGTTAGATGATTCAAAAGTATTTAGCTGATAGATCTCATCACAACCACAACTTCTTCAATTTCCAAATGCATGAACCCTAACCTCACCACCACAACTTCTTCAACGATCAAGTGCATGAACCCTAACCGCCTGAACAGTGAGCCTAAAATGCCATAGACCCAGCCCATTTTCTCAATGCTTCCCCCTTTTTTGTGTAAAGCTAGCCACATGAAAACAAATGTGGAGAAGAGATGGCATTACTACCTGAATGGCCACAACACTATGGTGGTTTCCTTCTTTACCTACTTAGGAATACAAGCAATAATAGAATCTTATTCTTATGTGATGCCATATTTTGAAACATGCCCTTTAAAATTATTAGGAGTTTGATTTCAATGGTGGAATTCCTCCCATAGACTCGTTATGGAAACCCATACAATTTTTCTTTTCAAAGGACTAAGGTAGCTTTCTGTTGATGGAATCCATGCCGATAGGCAATTTTTCTTACGCTTCAGGGACTTTCCGATCAAGGTACCATTTCATCATTTTCATTTCAATTTCTTCAATTCGGCACGCCCATTGGTATTTTATCAATTTCATGGAGGTATGCCTGCAATATTAATGATTTTTTTTTGTAGAGAGGGGTTGAGCAGCAGATCGAATCCCCAAAGTGAACAATTGCAACTAAGGGTTGATCCCATTCATGGGGACCTGGACAGAGAGATTGATGGATTGCATCATAAGGTTTTCGAGCTCAAAAATGTAGGCCATGCATCCCATATTTGTTAACCTTTTCTTGTCTATAAACCCTAATAAAGGGATCATTTATTGAGTTCTATACTGAAATTGCTCTGTAATTTTTTAAGTAGTTTGTGAAGGTAATCTTGGACTTTTTTTTGTTTTCATCAACTTCTATATAGCTCAGGAGATAGAGTCAGAGGCTAGGTTCTATAATGGGTTTCTCAGTGAGCTCGTAAGGATGAATTCTCACAATATTTCCCTATCTTGAAAACTATGCTCAAAGTTATCAAAAATGTAATCATGCCACATATATATGATCACCCTCTAAGGAATTTAGGGAAAACTATGCAAGAAAAAGAATAAAAAGGAGGAAAACCTCATGCTCAAAATCTTAATCCATATGTCTGCAGATTAACATATTAGAACAAAACTTACGTGATAGTAGTTTGATGCAATATTTATTTTCTTCCCTTTTAGAAGTTATTTTGATAAACACGCCTTAGGGTTGAGGTTTCACCACATAACATAGACCTTCTTCTACTCAGGTGCTAGGCCTGATGGGTTTCTATTTTGCCAGAGTTGCATAGGGCTTATATTGTCCCTTACCCTTTTTTAATACATTAAGAAAATAATGTATGACTATATTCATGGTCTCAACAGTCAGTTTTTAATTATGATAGAAATGTGAAGGAAAACCTCGTTGCTGGATTACTACGTTGACCAAAAGCATACCATTTGAGGCTTTTCAATTGAATTTGTGTGTAATGCATATTCTAGGTTGGAATTTTTATTCACTAACTTATTTTTGTAGGGAAGAGAAGTCTCTAAAAAAATGAGAACAAAAAAGAGATATATTATCAAATCTTTTTTTAGTGTCAATTAATTACAAAATTGAGTATACTTTGAGCATATATTTTTTACCATGAAGGGTTGATGTCAGAACCCTTTTTTGGGATTATTTATGTAATGATTCCATTTTTATTGTTTAGGCAATTGTTATGCCTTTCACTATAAAGAGAAATTGAAGGAAACCTGGAAATAGGAAAAGACCACAACAAGGGTGTATCTTAAGAATTTTCATTTGAAACTGCTCATCAATATGATGTGAGAAGCTCGCAAGGTATTAATTCTTGGTTTAGGTCTTAAATAATGTTGGAGCTGTGAGTTCAACCTAAATTATGTAGAAGCTAAAATTTTTCATAGTCATACTTGCTAGTTATTTTTTCGTGGTCCATTTAAATCGAGGATTAGGTTTTAGCATTGGTATTCTAAATATTTTTCAGCATTTTCTTCGCTGCATTGAATGCCCATTTTTCGATGATGTTTACTGTTGAAATTAATAATTCTTACAACATTTGGGTTTAGAAATTAGAAACAATGAAATCTAATTTAAATTGTAGAAGTAAATTAATTTTATCTCATTGATGAATTCTTAATGCATGAGACAATTGCAATCAAAATTAACTCACTGACATGTTGATGATGTAATTGATATAAGTTTGTGATTTTTTATTCTTGATAGATTTAGCGAGCTATTAGTTTAAATTAGATCGAAAGGATTCTTTGCTCTCACCTATAACCAAAATATAGGAAAATGCTAGGTCATTTACAACATTTTCAAATATAATCAAAATACAGGAAAAGTTCTAGGCCATTTACAACATTGCACAGTTATATTCTACTGAATGGTTGCTTCTTGTTTTTTTCGGGTATTTGTTATTAATTTGCATCTCTAATTTCTATATATTATTTTTATAAGTTTCCTTCATGATCTGATTATGTGATGACATGGTTGTCATGGGAAATGAAAATGATCAAAGCTCAAGTTGGAGTTAAGAAAAACATGCAAAGATTAAACAAAAATATAATACATAAGGGTTCTAATCATGTAATGCATGTAATTATCTCTGGTTTGTTAGGCTTCTTCATTGTATATCTATTATCCAAGGTGTTGAGAAGATGAGAAATTGGATTAAAAGTGACAGTAAACTTCTTTTTCTTGGGTTGAAAACAAATGTCTCAAGGTTTCATTTATATATGAAAGATAAAGATCCTTCTTTGAAATTTGGATAAGTAAAATCATTTTCAATGTAGAGTTGGGAAAGGAAGATAAGTTGATTTTGATCCATCATAAAGACAACGCAAGGGACTAGAGGCTCTTATAGGTTTTTTTCTATCGAAAATTGTGTACTCTATTTTAAATGAGTTCTATGCATCATTGTACTGAGTTATAAGAACTATAATCGAACTTGTTTCGAAGTGTCCAAAATTACATTCCAGACCAAAACGTGTTGAAAAACCAGCAGAATAAAAATGCAATGTTTAATTTTAAATAAAAATTTAAGTATTCATCTACATTAATGTATCTATCATGTAAGGGTGAAAATAGCTAATGGCATTGATATGTAAGCTCAGATATAGATAGCTTTGAAAATACACAAACATCAAGACTATAAGTTCAGATACACACAAAGTTTTGAAAATACACAAAACATCAAGACTACAAATGGCATTTAGAATTCAAAAATAATTGTACTACTAATAAGTCACTGGTTGTCCTCATTTAGAGTTAAAAAATAAGTGTATTTCAAACAATTCACTCCATGTTCTCATGATCATCCCCTAGATCAAGATGCTCCCTTTGAATGGGTATCATCAACCTCTCACTTGATGGTTTGGAACCTGTGGTGGTAAAAGTGACTGCAAATCCATCGAGCTAAAGTCATTCAATACCAATGTTGCATGGTTGAATTTCCATGATCTGCTCCGAGGAGGGATCAATATCCTCTAATATTATGGGATTTGACTCTGTTTTGATGTCCAACAATCTATTGCACCTCAATCAAGGGTTATATTCGATAAAGTCTAAAACATTCAATTGTTGTTTTTCCATCTACCTTTTTTTCTCATTTATATGTTGTTAAACACGGTAAATGTGCTCACACCCAATAACACTCACAAATACTTAAAGAAAATAATCTAAAGAATGTGGGGAAAATAGGGGGTTATGTAGGGATGTAAATAGGGGTCTAGATCCTTCTATTTTGGTGTTTTTTTAGGGGTCATGGACCTGTGTGGTTGTTGTCGTATCGTGTATTGGTTTTTAATTGAACTGGTCCAAAACTAATTTGGAGGGCTAGTCTCGATGAAATTGTTTCAAACTAGTTTGTTTGGAATTGGAACGATTTCCGATAATGATTTATGGAAAATATTTATTGTTTGAAGGAGAGATTTAAACACATTAACAAGTTTGGGAGAGGAGGATTATTCTTGGTAATCGGTATGTGAATTCAAAGTTAGTTGTCTGGAACATTAACGATTTTTCGCATAAGTAGGGGTTCCCTATGAAAGAACTTGCATTTAAATGAGAAAATAGGCTTTGTGAAACAAGACTAGAAAATCTATTTTAAGAGAAATTCGCGGTGATCAAGTTTGTCATTTTCATAAATTTAGTGGAAATTCTCCCATTGAAGTGATTTCTTAATAGTTTTAGAGAGTAAATATTGCTTATCATGGTGATTTCCATTGGGATGCGATTTTTGAGTTCATTTTGGATAAATCAAATTTTATAACATAAATATTGTGACCAATTTCCTTGGAATCATACCAGACAAGCTATTTGTTCTAATATTGATATATGCCAGGGCATTGAAATTTCTTATCTCCCTAGGAATCTTACCATAAAGCCTATTCTTGCTAAAATTGATGTGTTAGAGAACTCAAGATGCTTATCTCGCAAGGAATCTTACCAAAAAACCTGTTCTTGTTGAAATTGATATATTCACACTTACCCAGATGGCCAATATCTAAGGGAACATTACTAGACAACTTGATTGCATTGAAATCAATGTATGTTACAACATTGCAGTTGCTTATATGCCTAGGAATCATAACAGAAATGTTGTTCTTACTAAAATTTATA
This sequence comes from Pinus taeda, assembly GCA_000404065.3. Lineage (NCBI taxonomy): Eukaryota > Viridiplantae > Streptophyta > Pinopsida > Pinales > Pinaceae > Pinus > Pinus taeda. Next base: position 10,616 of record APFE030730485.1, read on the forward strand.
TGCTCAATTTTACCTAGAAAGACTATATTTGAGAGAACATTACCATACAACTTTATTGCACTGAGATTAATGTATACCAGAGCACTATAGTTCTTGACCTCCTTAGGAATCATACCATAAAACATGTTTTTGTTGAAATCAATATGTTCAATTTTAACCCATTTGGATAACCTTTCGTGGGACATTACTTGTTAGTTGATTTCCATCAATCACAAGTTGCTTAAAGTAGATAATTTCCACATGGACTAAGGAATAAAGCCACTCAAATGATTATTGGAAATGATCATTCTCAGCAGTGTCAAGGATACATTACTAATTACGTGAGGCATTCTCCTACTAAGATTATTATTGTCCAATCTGATCTAAGTCAGCATGGTTAAGAATAGAAATCTTACAGGAATCAAGACACTTCAATAATTTTCCCCATGTGGACTTGAACCAGAGAGTTGCATATGCCTAGTGACTCAGGAATGGAGCCAAAAAGTAAATTATTTGTTACAACTAATTTTTGTAGAATTTCTCCCTTGTAGATATTCAGAGGGATGGAACTCATGATTCCGTTGGAATCAAGGAAATGTTCCACTATATTTCCACTTACGCCAAATTACCGAGGCACAAGACACACAAAATTGTTCCCTAACAGTCACAAAAACTCAAATTTTGACAAGTATCCAATGGAAGATGGAATCATTGAGGAGGTTAAAGAAGGCATCATGCACGTTTAGATTCTTCATGTTTGATACATTAGAGGGGAGGCTTCCATTGAGGGATTTATTAGAGAAGTTGAGTAAATGAAGTGCTAGCATATTTGTAAACGGAGTGGGGAATGGGCCTAAAATACTCATTGAAGAGAGATATAGAGCCACTACTCGACCCATGAGGTCACAATGGACGTCAACCCATGAGTAATGGGTGGTGTTATCAGAGAGTCGAGGTATGTAACAAATCGTTAGGATCGACTACAGCTTCATTTATTGAAATCAATGCATTGGCATCTTCATGGATTGATGAATTGCAGAGAGCATATGATGGGTGTAGAAACATGAGATGAAGAAAAGAGAGAGGCACACAACAAGCTTTTGTAACAACTTCATATTTTACTGCATGAGTGCAATCTAACATGTGGAGATGTAGAGCATGATTTGTTTAAAATCGAAGTAACCCATCTGATATAAACAAAAAGCAAAAGGAATAGAGATCTCGATAGAACTCGAAACAACACAATTCAAGAACCATAGATGGTCCACCAATTCAAATGATGGAATTCAACTTTTGATGTTCTTCATCTTCTCCCACAATTAATCATTTCCAATTTAAAAAAATAAAAATGGATGAAATTTATTTTTTCTTCACAAGTCTTTTATTTTAGAATATTTTTTTATATTGAATTATACTATAAATAAATTAAATTATGATAAATCAAAATATTAAATAACAAATCCGTTGACGGTGTTGGATTCTACCAAGAACATCCTCTCCTTGATAACTCATAAGTGAATTCACAGTTTCCTCTCTAGAACATTTATCATATTTTAATCGTTTTTTTTTTTTTTTTGATTTTAGACAAATTTGTTTTTCATTTCATACATGCAATCAAAAATTAGAATATGGATTTCATAGTGGTCAAAATTTTGAGTGGAAGATATATATAGATAGTAGACACTGGGCTATTAATATCATGGTAATGTACAACGATTCTTTTCTAATTTATGCCTTAGGGCATTTCCATTGCAACATTTGGTGCAATTGCTAGTTTAAACTCTTATATCATCCATGGTATTGCATCAACAATGATGGATTGCCTTGTTAAGGCACTCCTAGATATTAAGTCATGTGTTCAATTCCTCCCCCTATTCAAGTGTTATTCTTGGACATGAGTATGATATAACCTCAGTGATACACACCATTAAAAAAACTAGTATATCTAAACTTCAAAAATCTCATTTAGATTCCTAATTCTAATTGTCCATGATAATTGTTTCATGTTTTCGAATAAAATCTTATGTCAAAATAAATCTCAACTTTTAAATTTCAATATTATAATTATTTTTGAGATAAATCTCAATGTTTAATATATTACGAGTAAAAATATTCGAAAATATTTTATAAAAGTTAAATCCCTACCATTTATTAATAACTAATTTAAAATTCTAAATATTATATTCTAAAATAGACCACTCTCTATAAAACTAAAAAATATCTCATAATATTTATTAATATACTATTTCATAAAAAAATTAAGTAATGGCCATAAAATTAGATAAAAGTATAATTATTTGTAAAATTTGCTCTCTTTATCATTAGATAACATAAATCTTTGAAATACGTAATCCATCTTTAAGATAAATAAAACTTTTTTTATAGGTTAATTAAGATTTTTTTAAGATCAAACGGTTTAAGAAAGGTAAAGCTACACATTTACCAGAAATAAGTCGAAAGATCTTCGAATGAAAATATTTAGAACATGTAAAATAGTGAAGTACATATTTATAGGAAAGTAAGGAGTGA
>APFE030730487.1:30520-46801 GCA_000404065.3 Pinus taeda
GTGTTATATTCTTTCCACATAGTTAACAGGGGGTTTGAGGGGTACCCATAACCCCACTTTATGGGGTCCGGGGCAGTGCCCTAAATTTTTTTGGTTTTGAACCCTATGTTAGGTTGGGCGGACCCACCTATGGTTTTGTGCATGATTTTCGCACATGTTTTTTGGACGTGATGATCGATGGTTTTTTGTTCCATGGTATTGGACGTGATGGTTTTTCAGTCCATGGTATTAGATGCTTCGGCATGTATAAATATGTATTGTAACATTGAAAGGAATATAATGAAAAATCGAGCTGGTAGTCTCTGTTTTGAGATCCAGTGGGAAATCTCTGTGTATATGTGTTTTATGTGTTATGCTCTCACATTTTTATTTTTCCTGTGATTTAGAATTCGTATGCAGGTAATTTCTGTATGGGGTTAAAACCTACAAAGTTTCTCACTTCCAGTGACAAGATTACATCAATGGCCTTCAACCGAAAGATTTTGCGTGGTGTTCAACGCCAAGTCCCATTTTCACACCACGTGAATTGTACTGTCATACCTTGAGGGTCATCATCATTATCAGTGATTACTCTCACACCTATTAACAACTTACATCATTGGCTGGTAATGAGGTGATGTCTTTCCATGTTCGACTCGAGAAAATCTTTTCACATGGATCGAATTGTACTTCGGATGAAGATTGAACGAGTTTTGAAGACCCCAGGTCTAGTTTCATCCATCTAGGCTGCGATATATTCAGGAAAATAAAGACATCAAATGTACATCATTGCTGCACAAATAATCATCCAAGTCAAAGTATGATGGCTCTACTAGAATCATCAGTCTACCACAGAGACGGTTGTCTGTCCTATGTACATGAGAATGAATTTATAAAGCTGAGCATGGGAATGCCCACCTCAACTAGATCATGAAAATATTATGAAGATAATGTATTGTATTGTATCTTATTACAGGTCGCCTCCCAGTTTGAAAAACCTAAGATCCTCATGATAAAGCATTTCACCCCACATCAAAAAGATTTACAAGCTCATGCTTTATGGGGCAACTGTTATAGACATATTTGGGCACTGCAAACCCAATCACATATGTCCATAAACAAAGGGATTCTGAGTCCCTAAAAGTGTTGTTTCATACCCTAAAGGAGCAAGGTCAGATAATTACATCATCTCCCATAAGTTCTCCATGAAAAATTGCTCATAATTGGTCAAAACTAGACCATCTCACCTGCTCCGTGTTCAAAGTGTGATGCATCTCACCTAATGCTCATGGGGTGTGTGATGCATACTGAAAATCCCTTCTATGGGGTGTGATGGGTGAGAGTAGACAAATGGCAGAGACGGTTTGCGAGGTGGATGATCATGGAATCTTTCAGAAACTTCTCCTGTGACACTTACCTCTCTGAATTCACCTAGGGATGAGTAAGAGATCATGAAATCTCCAAGTGGAATTGAGAACTATCAGTGAAATGACACTAATCAAAATCCCAAAAGGTGACTCACCCATCTACAAAAATCTATATATGGATCCCTCATCCCAGAGATTCAAAGGCTGGAATCTTGTATTTTGTAAGGAAGTGTTGTTGGTTTCTTTGTGGAACATCATAGTTTTGGGTGATCTAAGCTTTTCATGAGGCGAAGAAGGGATTTCATGCTCGGAGGATGAAACTGGGTCAGATCAATGGGTTGTAATCCTCTCTTCTACTCTTTCTATCAGTAAAGCTATTTGAGTTTTCCTCCATATTCCTGTATGTCTGAGTTGATATATGCATTTGTGTGGTCAATATATATCTGATCCTATATTGCTTATGATTGTAGATATCTATGATTTGATGGTAGTATGCCGCTTTGAATCTACATGTGTTATTTTAAGTGGGACAAGCGTGGAAGCAGTGGCAAATATCTTTCAAAGAGGAGAGGAAACAAGCAAGGAGCCAAGTAAAAGACTGAGGTTGGTACTCTCTGCTTCTCTCTCATCTACTTCTCATAAAGGAAAACACAAGTAACTTTAGTTTTTTTATTTCTAAGATAGCTACCCATCTTAGGGGGACTAGAAGCTCTAAATGGACATTAGATTTCCCGATAACACATACCCACATATGTTACCTCTGTGATAGACTTGGGCATCTAATCAACTATTGTCCAGATTTGAATGAAATTAGGGGTCTTCTCCTCCCATTGGTCCATATCCCTCGACCTGTTTTCTTAAAAAAATTTAGGTGCAAGCATGGTAATTATAGAATTTTCTTGTAGGCTCACCACACCTACCATTTCCTATACCTTCCTCGAATTTGAGAGGCATGGAAAACCTTGCAAAAAATTGATGTTAGGCCCTTGCTCCTTCCTCCTTCTGTTGAAGCTAAGATAAACAGTTGGTGTGTGTCCTCAATAAGTTCCCTACCTCATAATGATATTCTCTAATCATTGTCAAGAGCTACAAAATATTATACCATTCATATCATCTACTACATTGGCAAAGGTCCTACATTAAATGTAGTACATCCATGTGATATTTTTACCAACACCTTTCACAACTCAACTACATGTCCACTTCTTCAAATATTTGGATAGCTTAACATAACATGACGCCTATTCCATATGATTCAATAAGAGTTTCCTCCAAGAGAGGAAGACTCCATTGCCCCTAGAACACCAACACCTTAACAAGAAATTTCTCCTTCCCACCATGAGGCGAATATCCAAGAGATACTTCCACCACTTGGTGCGGATGATACCCAACACCAGATTCGATTCATTTCTTCTTCCATAGGAACCCTAATTCATGTCATCTTATCAACATTCTTTGATGTCAAGATCTCTTCACCCACTTTTAAGTTTACACTACCGAGGACTATACAAACGTATCGAGTCTATGTGTTGTCAAGATCATTGGGTTCTAGAGTAGCAACCATAGAATCATTTCCATGTTTTTCAACTAGCACCTCAAGGTGCCAATACCAACTACATGACCTCTTGTAACCTCTATCATAATTGGAAAACCTCTTTCATTTAGACAAGGATAATTTAGAGGCTATTACAAAACAAGAATGTCATTGGGATGCCGTGAATCATCGATCTTTATTATTATTAGAAAAAGTGTTCAATTGACCAAAAGTTGTCATTTTCAGGCCAATTTCTCATTTCAAGGAACCCTTTAGGTGTGCCATCCTGTGTTTTTGATACATATTGTTTACTTCCTTCTAGTTTTCATATTTTTATATATGGATGTTTTCACTAGGGGTATTAGCTTTTAAAGTTGCAAGTTATCAACAAATTCATAATAAAATCATTCCCCTATTGACAATCAATAGTTTAGGTATCATTCTTAACTCAACATGATAGGTTTCCTAATAAACTATGCATACCATGACATCATTTCTATGAAATAAGCCATAAGTTCCACCATTTCAACCACGTTTATGATTAGCTTCCACCTCTACATGGTAAACACCCACATCGGTTGATAGAACTTCACCCACATGAACTATCCTAGTTTAAGGTCCTTGTAATAGGCTATTTTGTCTTATATGATCAATAAGCCTCCTAATGGGATCATTCATGTCCTATATCCCCTTTACATCATCATTGCACAAATCCCTATGCATGGCTCTCTTATTCCCCACAGTTTCTGCCCTAAACTGCATCATTTGAGCTAGTTTTAGGACCAATGCATTGTGGCCTCTTGTTGGACAACGTTCACCTACAGGTTACTCCATTATGGCATGCATTGATCACCTACATGTTTCTCCCATTTGCACCTACGTTGGTTGTACAAATATGAGAAAATGAGAGAGAATCCTGAAGCCTCCATTTCCAGAAGATTCCACGATCTGTTGTAACCATTTTCCTCAGATAAAACTTTTGAATCCTAACCTATCCTACCTTGGAGTTTCCATTCCTTATCCTTAGACCTCATACTCCCCATTAAGATTTGTAAAAGGATAAGAACTTCAAACTTACTTCACTCCTCTATATATTTACAACCTTAAATATGCAAGGGGTTCGATTTCGGAGAGTGATTCTACCCTTATGTTGTTGTTTTGAGAGTTATCCTTTCATGCATTTAGGGTGATTGGAGACACACTTTGTGACAAAGGAAGCACAAGACAACAACTTAGAGGAGATCCTCTACAAGATCGACACCTATTTATGCTTGTAAGTCACTCCATTTATATCAAACAAAGAGTTCTATTGTTTTCCTATATGTGATGTTTTTATTTCATATATTTCAATACCATGTTAATATGTTGAATGAAGTAGATATGTAATGCTACATAGATCTCGTAGTTTCTTGCCTTGTGTTGTCTTTTGTGCATGTTCTAATTTTCACAGCTGGAGCTAGTATTGGGGCATTCAAGCCAAAGAAGGAGAGAAGCATACAACATATTCCAGGTAGGTTTCATCCCCTCGCCTACTTACTTCAAGGAAAACATTGAACCCTTTGTTATTCTGTTGTTCTAGGTTAGCCACCAAACCTGAGGAAGATATTTATGACTACAGTCATAAATCTTGCATAACAAATTGGTGACTCTATTGGGGATCGGTGTATTACCTTGGTGGTTTGTTTGTCCATTTTTTTTATTTACCTCTTTCATAGACCTATGTTTCTTTAACCAGCCAAGAAAAAACCTAGGAAGTGATTGCGTCGAGTCTTCTTTGTATTTTTTGTGTCAGAATCCTCTTTCCCAAGACCAACGCACACTTTGTTTTGCTGACAGAGCGTTACACCCCACCTAGGCCCTCTTTGTTCCTGCGTTACAAAGCACTGATCCCTCTTCTATACCTGCGTTGATCCATATTTTTGCACAAAATTTTCCTTCTTTACTGAGTGTTTATTTGATCAACCTACTTCCAGATGACCTTCCCTAAGTCTTGAGTGTCTTTTGGTCTCTCTGAACCATACATTTGGTTTTCATTTGTGTTTGATTACCTTTGGTAAGAGTTGGTTTTGATTTTTCTTTGTTCTTATCAATAGGTCGCTTGAAAATTTGTTTTGTTTGATTATTGATCGCTTTGATGAATTATTTTTCTAGTCCTCATACTAAAAAGGGCATTTGAAACAATGATTAGACTTTACATCTTAGTTCTCCTCATTTTCAAAAATTAAGCGTCGTGAAAAGAAAAAATATTGCATTGGCATTTAGGGTTTTTCATCTATATTGATTTAGGAACGATTGCATGAAAATGGAATTGCATTGAGCATCTTGTTTGTTTCATTTTCTATGATGCATATTTTTTTTCTCTTCCTGTGCTTAGATATATTTTCATTAAAGAGAAAGATTCCATTTCCTCATGCTATATTTCCATTTTTGGAATTCAGCGAAATTCATGGGGAGTCATAAAAATGAAACTTAATTCAGGATCAACATAAATGTTACTGAATCAACCTAAGGCGTATTTGTAACATTAATGCAAACACATAGAGGTCTAGGCTAGAGAAGTCTTCCAATGTCATTAGACATAGGAGCTATCATTATTTTCCAGCGTTGCATCCCGGGGGTGATATCCCATTCCATATATGTGAGTGTATAGGATCATACTCCACATACCTTCGAGTATATTGGTGGCACTCCTTGCATGTAAAGTATATGGGAACCCTCTAATCTAACAGTTATGCATTAGACAACACTAATACGGACCGCACTCCCATGTTACCATCGTGTATATTTTGGGAATCCCCAATAGTTTTCTATCCATCCATAGCTAACCAAGTCTCTTGCCTTGTACACCGTGATACACTGAACACAACATTCAGGGAGATTGGCTATCATACATTAAGTCCTTGGTTTTCCAAGGTGTATATTGGAGTTCACTATTGCTTGGTAATCCTTTATGCCTAGATTACCCACTTTTTGATTTATTACTTTTTTTGCTAATAAAATTTATCATCAAACATGGAACAATAAGATCCCCCACTCCGTCATTCATGTATAATGAAATATAAGCCTCCTCTTCCCCCAGAGGCATTTCTTGATCATCATCAGAAGCATACAGGAACATCAGCTACCAAATCGGGAAACTCAAGAACTATTTTTGGTCCTCCTCCTTAATCTAATCAACCCAAATCATCTTTTCCTTTGAGTATTGAACCCGAAGTTACATCTACTCTCATTGGTGAAATTGACACAATCGATACTAAATTATATGAAATGATGTTACCTGAGGTTATACAATCTGACCTTCCTAAGTCATAAACTTTATTTCCTGAGGTCATTGAATCTGAGGAGCCTGAGTTATCTTTACCTGTTACTTCAGGTATTTGATCATCTCTTATGTTGTCTCAAATAGATCTTCCTACTACATATCTCAGCCCTGACGGTGAACCGCTTACCCCTGGAATTGTGAGTATCGAAGGGATCCTACAAGAAGAGCCTCACCCTTCTAATCATTTGGAGGGACTTATCCTTTATCCAACCCATCATATTTTTCCTCCTCCACCTCTTGTACAAACTCCTTTACCTAGTTTTTTTAACTTACAAGTTAATTTCACGTGGTAATCCACATTCGGATTATTGACCATGAGTGGAATTGATATGGATTCCCAACCTACATCTACCACTATGATTGAAACTTCAAATGTCGCTTCCACATCTATGTTTTCAGCATCACCAGAGAAACATATGTATGATTGACTATCCATCCCACTAGGTTATCAATCCTTATCTATTACCTTCTAGGTTGCATCTTTGAGTTCATTGACTTCCCCCCCTGTCTTCATATTTCGAAATTCCATCTAGCATTGCTCTTATAAGTGCTGCTAATTTTGCTCCTTCTCCTCCTCCTACACTGACAGTTAAACAACAGGTTGGCCCTTATGTTAGTGGGTAAGGTTTTCTTCAATAGCCTAAATATCCTTATGTTGGGTACACTCTTCATCAGGGATAGTTGCATACATCATACCCTCCACCTATGGCAAGAGGGAAACCTATTGTTAGTATACCTCAAATGGGTAACCAACCTTATTCTAGTCCTCCTTATCCTGGGATGGATGTTAGTGTTTCGAATCCTACTTTTCCCGTTCAACCTGGTTCAATGTTGCTTTCATTCTTTGTTTCCTAACCTATGCCATCATCTCAAGTTCCTATCCCTCAATTTGTACCTCAACAACATCAAATTCATGTAACTCAACCTATACATGCTACGATCACATCTCAACCCATTCCTTTAGTATATGGTACCTCCCACGTCCCACTTACTCTGCATTTACAAGTTCATTTGAAATATAAATCACTTGAACAAGGTATTCCTCAAATTCCAGTAGGACAAACTGTGTACGACATGACACAGCATCAATCAAATCCCCTGTATCATGGGACAATGCAAACTCCCATCAAGTAACAATATAGACCTTATCACGGTATTCCTCAGGTGCCTTATGGGACAATTCATTGTAATTTTGGGGCTGGTTAACAAGGTCATTTGTATTATGGCTATGAGAATCCTCCTTATTCTAGTAAATAGGTTCCTTATTATGAGAACCCTCCTTATTTAGGAATGCAAGTGCCTGTTTCCGAGCATGTTCCTTCATATCTAGGTCATCCTCTACCAGAGTTTAATCAAAAATTTCCTTTTGTACCCACTCTTGAGTTGCCACATTTCACTCAGCTCACCAAAGACCCCATCACTCATTCGCCTTGGTGTTCGATTATTCCTACTAAATTTCCTTCCAATATCACTAAATTCAATGGGAATCCATGAGAAGACCTGTCAATGCATGTCATGACATATCATATAAGGTATTCATCAAACTCCCTTAACAATGATTCTATTTGACTTCATCTTTTCCAAAGAACACTTAAAAGTATCATTGCTAAATGGTATATTGAGTTAATTTACCGAGAAATTTATTTCATGATTTCAACACCTTATCCACAACCTTACTCACATATTTCCAGTTTCTCATTAAATATAAATCTCGAAAAAAACTATTAACCAACATCAAAAAATTTGATAACACTCAAATTTCTAATCACATTCATGAGTGGAGGGGTCATTGTCATTTGGTCAAAACTTATGTTCCTGGTAAATTGCTCGTGGAACAGTTCACCAAACCTCTGATGGAACTTGTAACGTAAGATGTGGCTAAAGGTAGACTCATGAATCAAGAGAAAGTAATTTCTCGTGTAAAATATTTGGATTTGGTTTATACCTAATCGAGTACTCTCTATGATAAGATACCAAATGCTCTGAGACCTTCAAATATTGTTCCTCCTATGCTTGGTAAATAATCTCATGTTTTTGATGGAAATATTGGATATACCAACTTGTAGACGATGATTAAACCATTCGGTATTGCTCCAACCGCATCTACTCAAAACCCTCAATCCCATCCTCTTGCGGCTTTTGCTTCCCAGATAAATGTCGTTTCACCTCATAAAGGCAAGTCTCAACAAAAACGTGGAAGTAAGAAGAAAGGAAAATATAAGAAGAAGAAAGATCCATCCTCGTAGGATAAACAAAGAAAGCAGTCTTCTTATGAGCAATGGAAGCCTAGATATCCTTGCTTGATTTTCAACGAGGAACACTTTACATGTGGTTGTACTCACCACACTGAAGTGAATCAATTTCTTAAGTCCTCCAATTCTCCTGCAGTGTTGACTAATTTGTCTCCTAATCAAGAGACCTTTATGGTTGCTCGAGACCCATTTTCCTCTAATTCCTCTTCAAATCTGATATGTGATGTTCTGGTAGCTGCTTGGAACAAGGATTATGGTAATGTGAATCTACTGAACATCAAGCTATTGATCAACCTCCCAGTTCGGCAACATCCTCATTAGATCCCACTCCACCATTGATTCCCACTAAATTTACTATTAAAACTCCAAAGAGTGTTATTCATAAGTCAACTTTCAACCCTCGCGCAAGAGCCTCTCATAATTATAATGTAATTGAAGACTTGGCTCAATATCCATTGGCTATGTCAACTCTTGAGGTGTTGCAAAAATTCCCTACCCAAAAGAAGGCTTTAATTTTAGCTATTAGATGTGTGGATCCATCAGGTTACAACCTTGTAGTTTTCTTTCATGAAAACTATACCCCTTGTCTTCCATCTCAGTTGGATTTTATAGTCCAAGTTATCATCTATGGTGAGAATATTCATTGTTTTGTCATAGATGAGGGAGCCTCGACTTGTATTATGTCCATGTCTTTCTATATGGAAATTGGTTCTCCTCAACTAAGTTAGTCACCTACCTTTGACAAGGTTAATCCTCTTTTCTGACACAGAAGATACCTCTAGCCCAATGAGTGGGTCTAGAAACTGAAGTGACAATCAACTAGACATATTCCTAGGTTATGATTGAAAAGTAGAACGAATGAGATGACCTACCTTGTTTTGATGCTATTCTGATTTCCTTTGTTGAGGGACTCGAACCACTTGTATCCCGAACTTTTGCCTGCTTCTCTCAGTGTTTATGTACCTCGACAAGTGATCAAGAGACAACAAAGCATGTCAAAACCAGTAGAAAATCCAATAATAACTTATGTAACTGATCAAGGAATGTCAAGCTAATAAATACATGTTATATTTTGGGAAGATGAACCAGCAATATCATATTATTTAAGGAGTAAAGGGAAGCTAACAACCAAATCCTTGGCATTGAAAGGCTCTCCTTGAGTGGTAATACAAGTCCAAGCCAAGAAACTCTCCAAGCACTCCTTCTCCAAGTCTAATGAATAACCTCTAGGCACAATATTAGCATAAGGGTGCAAATAGACACAGACCAACCATTTGGGAATGGGAGAGGATGAATTTATAGGCTGGGAGAGGGAGTTACGACTCCTTTATAAAGATAGGATTACGCCCACATCTCAAGGAGGTAGCTCATAGGGATAAGAAAAGGATGTCAAGTTAGGAGGATTTGAACTCATCTATGCGAAACCACCTCGAGCTCGCCACTCTCGAAGCTTATCATCTCATCTGGGAAAATTACCTTTTTGGGATCATGACAAGTATGCAAGGGAACAAAACAATGCCATCGTGGGTCAAACACAGTGAAAAATGTGACCATCATTGTTTTAATCCTCATAAGAGTGATGACTCTAATTTTACGGTTTTAAGAGCTATTTATTCAAGGAAAGCTCACGACATTTTCAAAACAAAGTCTTAGTAGGGATCTGAGTTGTATACATGCATGAGTATATTGTATAATGATCATCTATTGGGCACTTTGGGGTATGTCACAGGGAATTTGAGGAGGCATGAAAAAATATTGTGTAACAGACGCCCCCTAAAGCATGAAGGAAAAATAAGGAGTGATGGATGAGATGTGTTACGAGCTCTTGCAAGGACAAGGACATGCAATGTCAAGAGACCTACAAATAAAGGACGCATATACATATACATATATGAGATAAACACATGAATCCACAACCTGGACACAACCATTGAGATGATGAAGACTGTATGAAAAGATCCATGGTATGGATGCATCCATCCAAATAACGAGGATCATCATAAATATAAAGTCTCACAGTATGGTCACAGCCATCCGCATAGTACAAAAATGTCTACAATCATGAATGACATATAACTCCATGTAGCTTGAGAAATAACAGACAAGACTCAGGGTCTTTTGCTAAATCCCGACCTGATCAATGTACGAATCCTAACATGTGAATGAATGTGTTGAAGTCGAACATGCTAGAAAACCACTTGATTATGTCCAATGATGTGGAAGGTTAACAGGTACAAGACAAACCACCAATAATGACAATGGATCTCAAGGTACAACAATACGATCTGTGAATGTGATAATGAATTTGAAGTTGAACACTCGTGGAATCACCCAATTGAAAGAAAATAATAAAGACCTGTTGTCGAATGCAAAGAACTGGCCATTAGGGCATCCCAGCACTACGCACTGAAAGGGAATTCCTAAGTCACCTTCCTAGATAATGAGTTGAATTCGACAGGAAGTGACTCATCAAAGGAGGGCAATGATGAATCCCCCATTATCAACAATAATTGTCAAGACTGTAACAATGACTCAAATAGTGTATATTTAAATAACTACAAATGGGACTTATCTTGAACATTAGCAACACGACTCTAGAGTGTGGCAGCATTTGACTCGACATAGGACTAAAGGTCATGATGACAAAATGGAATAGTCAAATGAGAGGGAAAATGGATCACCCAAACCCAAAACAATGTAAACTTTGAAACGGGAACTATAAACTCAAAACGGGAACTCTCGCCAAAAAATGCCAAAAAAACATCAGGAACAGTGCTAAAAACGAAAATTGTGTATATTAGAATGATGGTTTTTTTTTTTAGGGAAAATTTTGAACATGTTTTAAAAATGGCAGTCAAAACTAAATTTTCGTGCAAAATGAAGCTTGAAAATGAAAAAGTGATTATACTAGAACGATGATTTTTGGGGTCAATCTTCAAAATTTTAAAAAAATGCTAGTAAAATGATCCAACAACATAAAAATGACTCATAACTTCTCATTTAACACCATATGGAAATCAAAAATTTTATTTCAAGCTACAATGCATACATGAGTTAGATAAATTGTCTTAAACAATTATTCAAAATCACTCATATTTTCTTGCACACCATCAGAATTCACATCTTCAGATGAGTGACTGGATGCTCACGAAGATGTTCCATATTCTTCTCTTTCATCAACTAGTGCCCCATGTGAGTCCACATGCATTCCCATCATTTAAGGTTTCAAAATTCTTCTAGATCTATGACTGGTTTCAACAGACTCCCATCTCAACACTGTTCCTTCTGCTAACAACCTTTTCAGAATCTCTATTGTCTTGAAGCGAAGAGTTCCTCTCTTTGTTAAATTGAAGTCATAAACAAGTATGTCAACATCCTCCAATTTTAATATTTCTGTGCGGCGACGATTTATATTCGTACCCTTTCTTTTTCTCTTTCCACCTTTTTTTTGTCAACTACCATCTCTGGCTTATATACACCATTGAATGGGTGTGTATTTATGGCATACCAATGTACTTCAACACTTGTAACATCCTCATTTTCTGTAAATACCTTTATAACTTTAGCAACCCAGAATGGATAGCCATTGGGATCTCCATCTGCTAGCACTGCGATCATGCAACCCTTTTTAATATCCTGTACTAAACCACTGTAAAGTTCTTCCATGGCTTCACGTTGTGCACGAGTTCTTCTGGAACCAATATACATCTCTCTTTCCTCTGCCTGTGAAGAATTAATAATACATTGAGATTATTGTTGTTCAACAATGTTTATTTCCTCATGTGCAATCGACACATTTTGTGGCCAAATAAATGGATTTTTTAGAGGTATATCTTCATTTGTTGTTGTTTAAATGATATTACCTTGATTATTGAAAAATGACTCCCACCAAAGTGAATCAGCAATGTCAAAGTACTCATATGTATATCTAATACATTTTTTAATTTCTTCTAGGTCAGAATAATTTATATCTCTATTTTGTCTGTGTGCATTATGAACTTCACCAACTGATTGTAATAACAATATTTTTGATGCAAATATTGGATGATCTGGAATGAACTTCAAAAATTGCAAACCTGATGACAATGCCCATTCTGCAGTAGTTGAATAATTCTTGCCCCATATTAGTGTTTTCCCATCAATTTTTTTAATACAAAATTGATGTGGAAGCTAATGTCATTAAGTTTTTCAATGCATTTCCCCTCACCATATGATCCCATAATAAACCTTCGCATGTCAACATTTTCTTCCAACACATCAAAAGTAGGCTCTCACATGTATGATTTCTTAATACATTCAATTAATGATGGCAAGCTCCCAACTTCCTTCCTCCTCAATGTGACTGAAAAACGACTGAAAATCTGATCAATATGGTCATGAGTGTGCCCAACAAGAAGGAAACCAACCTTTACCTTTTGAAAAATTCTCAATTCAATAATCATGTTTAGATATCCAAAAACAACCTAATTTTTTTTTCACGGCAAGTGTTGTCCAATTATAGATAGAAAACTTCAGGAAGATTACCAAACCAATGAGAAAGCACATCATGAATTATGGTTATGGTCAAATTTGCATCATTATGAATATTTGGAGCTATGAAGTACACCTTTGGAAACATTTTCCCATTGAAGACCATACAACCGACCAAGTGATACTGAATAAAATATTCCTCCTATAAATTTTTGGGTGTGCAAACAAAATGTGGTAAAAGTGTTTTCTTCTCGTCCATACCATCAATTATCAAACCCAAATATTTATTCATATTATCATTACACTTATTTCGATGCTTGTACAACTTTTTCCTTTCATTTGTTTGTTGTTCGCGATGCTCCTGAAGTTCTTTGACAATTGAATCTACACAACATAAAATAAAGCCATTAAGAAATATTTTTTCATACTTGGTGAATATACACTTTTAAAAGTTAAAGTTATGAATGCTTACCTCTTTCTAACCCTTTACATTTGTCCCTTTTTTATTTAAGATAAGCACATGTACTGCAAATCCCCATCCTTGTCTTCTTAGGAATATAGACATTGTTGAATTATTTCTTCCATACCTTCACAAAATATTGATATGTAATAAACTGGCCATGTCCCTTAGCACCTTCTGCATATTCTTTGTATAAGTTGTAGATTTCTCGTCTTGAAAAATTATCTGGAATATGTATTGTCTCTCTATTTGGCATACACTCTCCATGCTTTGAAAATAAATCTTTCATCCATGACATTGCAGTATTTGATAATGGCCCAAACTGTCTTTTACGACGTACTTCAGAATAAAATGTGGGATCCTTTTCCAAATTTTCTTGAATTCTCAAGAGACGAAAATTCCCAATCGAATGAAACATTTTGAAAGCTTTTCTATAGATAAATAAAGTCCTAATATGATAATCATACCCTGAAAATGTAGATTGCATGCTCCCCACTAAATATGAATTTTGCATGTTTTTATTCATTGACAAATATCTCTTTATGCTCTCTAATGCAAATTTGAAATCCATATGTTTCAAGCAATATTTTTGGCAACATTCACTTGAAATGAGTGCGCTCATAGAACTTCTTCTCATAAGATATTCTGCTTTACCCCTTGTATAACTAGAAGATCTTGCATTGATATGAAAAGGTCTGCTCCTACTTCTTGATACAATATTTATTGGCAACATCTCCATCATTGGATCATAATTTGTATAAGGATTTTCATCTTCATTAAGAGGAATGTTATCCACACTATGATCAACTGTGCTTTTCAAATACTGACTTGGAGGATATTCTTCATCTTCCCCTTCTTCAGTGCCACTGTCATAGTCCTTAGAATTCAGACTCAATGGAAAATTTGACTTGATGTTTATTGGATATTCTTCCTCATGTGCATTTTCAGTGCTGCTCTCATAGTCCATAGAATTAGGACTAAGTGCATCATCCTGTCCTTCATCACTGCTACCTTTATACTCATTAGAATTAGGACTAAGTGCATCATCCTATCCTTCATCACTGCTACTCTCATAGTCCATAAAATTAGAACTAAGAGGACATTGTGACACTCCATTCTTTTGAAATTCATCATCACACTCTTCATCATTGTCGCTCTCATAGTCCTTAGAATTAGGACTAAGTGGACACCATGACACTCCATTCTTTTGAAATTCATCATCCTGCTCTTCATCACTATTCTTGTCATAGTCCTTAGAATTAAGACTAATTGGACACCATGACACTCCATACTTTTGAAATTCATTATCCTTCTCTTCATCAAAGCTACTCTCATAGTCGTTAGAATTAGGACTAAATGGACACCGTGACACTCCATACTTTTGAAATTCATCATCATGCTCTTCATCATTGCTACTCTCATATTCCTTAGAATTAGAACTAAGTGGACACATTGACACTCCATTCTTTTGAAATTCATTATCATGCTCTTCATCACTACTGCTCTCATAGTCCTTAGAATTAAGACTAAGTGGACACCGTGACGCTCCATTCTTTTGAAATTCATCATCGTGCTCTTCAACACTATTGCTCTCATAGTCCTTAGAATTAGGATTAAGTGGACACCGTGACACTCCATTCTTTTGAACTTCACCATCATGCTCTTCATCGTTGTTGCTCTCATAGTCCTTAGAATTAGGACTAAGTGGAAACCGCGATACTCCATTCTTTTGAAATTTGTCATCAAGCTCATCATCATTGCTGCTATCATAGTCCTTTGAATTCAAACAAAGTGGAGTCTGTGACTCTTTATTTATTTGAAATTATCTATCCCATATTTCATCAGTGTTTCTCTCATAGTCCTTAGGATTAGGACTAAGTGGAAGAATTGACTTTCTATTCATAATGGAAGATTCCTGCTACATTCATCCATATGAGTAGAGTTGTTATGCGATGAAGATGTTGATGCTGTATAAATTGAAACTTCACTATCAAAAAAAGCCATCCCTTTCAAATAGAAGATGTTGAATGACACAAATGGTGAGTCTCCTAAAGATATTATATGGCTTAGAGAATGAAATTTTCCCTCCAAAAATTCCTCCCCCCCCCCACAAAAAGGTTTCATGAAAATATTTCCCTCCTAAAAGTTTGTGAGATTTATTTCTCTTCATTATTTTATTCTACAATTTAATGAAAAATGTAAACTAAATTTTTTTATGAAATAAATCATTAAAGTTAAAATTGTAAACTACAACTTCTACCTAAGTTATTTTAATAGTCAAAGTATATAATATTTATTAGGCAATTGAATGTTTTTTTAATTTTTATAATACATTCTGAAACAAATTAATCCCACATTCACCCCACTGCAAAACAATTCCATAATATTCACCTTATCATATTTTCCTTCATCGCCATAAAAAAATTAACATGTTAAATTTTTTTTAAACTAATTAATCTCGCATTCATCGTACGGTAAAAACATCTCTATAATTTCACCTATATACTAAATTCTATTATCACTATTATTCGCATTACATCAAGGTTCTCTAAGGTCCATTGAAAGACTTGGAGTAGATTTTTGGAGTAGCTACATTGCTATCAACAACATATTCAACGAAGAATTCTCACAATTGAAAGGTCAATTGCATTTTTTTCCTTGAAAATTTTCATATTAAATTAGTTTAATGTAGATTTTTTTTTTAATATTAATACTTTTTGTCAGCCAAATTAACTAATACTTCTGTCGTGAGCATGGTGGGCCCAGCAAAGCTATGCACCCCCATCCCACAATTGGCGGGCCACCCGTCCCCTCTGCACACCCTACTGGCCCCTTCCCCAAACTCCTCCACCCTGTCCCCCCATGCACACCTCCCTCTCCCTCTCCCACCGTTACCC
>APFE030730487.1:47686-65770 GCA_000404065.3 Pinus taeda
TGTGGGGAGTTAGGGAAGGGGCAGGTAGGAGGGGGTTCAGGGGTGAGGTGGGTGGAAGGGGCATGTGTGAGGGGGTTGGGAAAGGGGGCGTGTAGGGAGGGGAGAGGGGTGGGCATGTAGGGAGGGGGTGTTGGGGTCAGAAGTGGCAGGTGGCACCTGGGTGGTGCGGTGAGGAGCTGTCGCAACCCCATCCTGCGTCACCATGGCGGACCATCGGTATGCCCGTGGAGGTTACGTGATTCTCGTAATCGCCCACCACTCCACGAATGGACGAGGTGGTGTCAGTGGGCTTCTACCATTTCTTAGTGTTAATATTTTTTTAATTTCAATTATCTGATTATACAAATTAAAAATTTATGATATATTTTCATTGTGGATTTAAGTTAATATGTTTTCATTATTTACTAATTTTTGTGTTTCTATTTTTTGAGGAAAATGGCATCCAAGAAGATTTCTGTGAATCTTTCTGAACCAAAGACTCTTAAAGGTGCATCTTCAAAAAAAATTGGTGAACGAACTCCACCTGAGCTCATGGCTACAAATCTTTCAAGTGCCTCAAATGATAAGAAGATGATTTCAGACTGGAAGAATTCAAAAGAGGTGAAATTCCCATCAAGAATATGGTATGTGAAAGAAAGAGAAAGCCAAAATGTGAATATATATCTATATATTGATATAGTGAATGATAATGGAATTTTTGAGCTGATGGGAAGAGTCATAGATATGTGTTCGGCACCGAAAGTTGTTTACATACTTACAAAAGCTCCCAAGTCACATGAAAGGATTAAATATTGATTATCAAATTCATTGTATGACACGAGAGAGGTATTGACAAAGTTGTGTAAACAAATCGTAAATGAGATGAAACAAAACATCGTAAGTATTGTTATTTATATTTGTATTTTGCATTCCTGAAAGTGTCTTGCTATATTTTTTTAACTTTGTTTTTATTGAAATATGATATTTTGTTTAGTAGAATTTTGTTGAAAGTTGTTCAATTAGGTTGGGAGGAATTCATTTCATAGAGCATGATATCATGAAAGTTATCAGTAGTTTTTACTCAGTTTCAGAAGAAGATATGGAAAACAAGCAAAATGTAGTAATTGATGATGCTACACAACTATATCTAAAAGATCAGAAAAAAAAAGGCCTTGAGTGGATAAATCTAGCAAGGGTAGACAAGTTACTTTTGAAGACGATGAAGTTGAAATTGATAGTGAAGCATATGTTGTCGTTACTGAAGATGACATTGGAACTAAGAAGAGTTGTAAAAGGCCAAAACTAACAATGCCCAAGAATAAATCTGTTGAGAATGTTATGACAAAGAAAAGTAAAGTTGAAGATTTTGAAGTAGTCACTACCAGCAGTCAAGAACCTAGTGAAACTTCAAAAGAAAGCAGATAAATCATTACACCAAGAGCTGATTTAGAGGATGGCACTATCAAAACAAAAAAAAATTCCATTCGACAGAATTTGACAAAGAGAAACTTAATTGATGGTGGTCGTACATTTCAATTTAATGTCAGAAAAACCTATAAGGCAAGTGAAGGACAATGTCAATATCAAGTTAGAAAGCCACACCATCTGCATGTTCAAAACTTGAAGACATAGATGAGGTACAATCAATATGCTCATGTGGTTAATTATATGCTTCTTGTTGATCCAGTTCAAGTTCCCAACAAAGAAGCATTTGATAAGTCAAAATGTTTTGAATACAATTATTATGTGCTTGGGGAAACCATTCTGTAGAAGCTCAAAGACAATTGATGAAAGAATATCCCAATAAACCACGTTTTGAAACAATGAAATGTATCATTTATGCTAGTTTATCGGATACAGAAGCAAAGTTAGTGGCATGGGATCATAATTCAAATAATGAATATAGGATGTTTATGACTTTCATCCAAAGGGTTAGATTTATTCATAGTGAATTTCAAGAAAAATGTGGTGGGGATAGGATAAATGCTATTGCATATTTTCGAAAGGGAATGTTGTATGGAAATAGGCTATAAAATTGAAGAGAAACCCAATTCAAAAGGTAGAAAACACAACCTTCCTAGTGATATATTCAGAGGTGTTGATAACATTTTCCAATTGGCATTTAGAACTAGAGATATTTGGAAGTTGATTGATGAGATTTTTATCATGTGGGAAAAAATTGGAATTAAAAACCAGAAGGTCAAAAAGTCTAAGCCATTGATATGTGGCAGCAGTAAATCAGCTCCTGAATTGAAGCAGCTTCAAGAAGATATGACTATCACACCTTCGAGAGCAATGCAAGGAGCGAAAGATGAAAAATTTGTCAAAACAATATTATCTCATGTGAAGTCAGGGGAATTATCATTGGAGGAAATGTCTGAGGAATTTCGAAAGTAAGTTTGTTGAATTATTTTTATTTATTTCTAGATTATAATTTCCTTTTAAATAAAACTTGATCTTGGTAGTATTTGTTATACATATCATTATATTAACTTTTTGTTACTTTATCTATGCAGTCACAAAGTTTACATGAAAATTCAATAACAAATGGTTTAATTGTTGAATGAATATAGTTGGGATGATGTTGTACGCAACTATCCAGATTCAAGTGCTACATCAACATTAAAAGCTTTTTATCTTGCATTTAAAAAGGTATCTTGATTTCCACATTCATTTTTATTCATCTGTGTACTATTTTTAATTTATAACTTACACATATATTTGTTTATTTTATAAAAGATGAAGAAGGATGATAATGGAGCGCCAACTAGCTTTAGAACCTTTATTGAAAAAATAAAGATTGAAAGATTGAGGAAGCAATGTATTAAGAATTTTGAACTTGATCCAACTCTTACTCATTTCATTTGGAATGGGCTAGACACTATTCAATATCAAGTAATACAAGGCGATTGTGAAAACATTGCTAAACTCATACCTAAAAGGTAGTATGCCCTAGTTATTGCAGATATTCCCCATGGTTTCACTATTCCAAGCATTTACTATGATAGTGACCCTTATACTTATCAAGCTCTTAGTAAAGTGGTTGCGGGATTTGTAAAAGTCACGTCATCACCATTATGGAGATTTGTGACATTTCATTGAGGCACACAATTGGCAATTATATTGTCAAGCTTCAAGGGGAAAACAAGTTCAAGGGTGCAGCTTACATGGTAAGACGTTTAAAACGTATATTTGCTTAATGTTGAAAAATTCATTTATGTACAAGTTGATTGAACTTTTACTATTTCATGTTATAGGAAAAATTCAAATCTTCTTAACCGTGCAGATCAAGTATTTATAAATGCTTGTGAGTTCATTCATATTGATAGTTGGGCAAAAGATGATAGTTATATGTCTATGATTTTTAATCGGGTAGAGAGAAAGAGTCATAGCCAAATATTGATTTATGATGCTATTGTGAGAAAACTAACATATAAAGACAAGGAAGCAAAAGGAGAGATAGTTAACATTTATCAAAAACCAAAATTATTGATTAACTATCTTATAGACATGTGTTCAAATGAAGGAGATTGGGTTCTGGATTTATTTTCTAGCTCAGGTAAGTTTTATTATATGGAATTGAATTTCAATATGTGATTTTTTAATTAATATGTCATTGGACTAATTTACTTCTTTATTTCTTTTGTGCTTGATAATTAGGTACAACACTAGCATGCTGCCTTCAAAAAGGAAGAAATTGCATTGCAGTTGAAAAAGATCCATTACAGTACAATTTCATTTAGCAAAGAATTAATGCTCTTCAATTTATTCCAGATGCAATGCAAGAAGTTGGGTTGAAGAAAGGGGACTTTAGTGAATCACGTGTGGCAAAAAAGGTAAAGGAACCTCAACCACCATTACATGGGATGTTTGGAAAGACATACTGGGAGATTCGCAGACATCAAAGATCCATTAGAAGACGAAAATGAGCAAAAGGAAGCAGAAAATATTGTGGAAGAAGACAATGATGAAACTCTAGAGGACGAAGTGTTTGGATTACATGACATTGTTAATTAAATTTAAGTTATGCTTGGAAATCAAGCTTATTTTTTGTAACTATTAAGTAGTTATACTTGCAATGTTTTAACTTTGACATTTTATGAGAAGAATATACATGGAATTAAGGTTGTTATGCATTCAATATTTGTAACATGTGATTTTCGTATTGTTTTTTAAGTTAATCATTATTTTTTGAAAAAAAAGTGATTATTATTATTTTTTTTGACATGAAATTCATAAAAAAAAAACTGTTATTTAGCTATTTTTAGTTAAAATTTTCGTATAAAATTTGTGATTTTCGCATGTCAATTGTAGCAAAAAATTATCAAAATGTGTAGTTTTTTAGTTATATTTATGTCAAAAATGGCTATTTTTATGTCCATTGTTAAAAAATATTGTTTTTTAGAAACAATTATTTCTTGTGGATTGAAAAATTAATTAACGATGTATAAATATGTAGAATATTGAAAATTCAAAATATCGACCTTCTTCCTTAAATATGCAAAAAAATAAAAACCTCACTACCAAAAAAACAAAATTAAAATAAAAACAAGAAAATATGAAGAAAAAGACCACTTAAAAAATTATTAAATTTACAAAATAATTATTTACATTTCATACATTAGGGAAAAAAAAAAAAAAAAGCCTTTTAAAAAGAGGGCCTGATGTAGAATTACCACATTTTTAAATCAGCATAAAAAACACTACCATTCTAAAACGCAATGTACATAAAAAAAATTATAGTGCCAAAAACTAAGCTCTAAAAAACATGTGTGTTCTGCATAACCCCTTTTCAAAATCGGGTCACTTTTTTCTATCTCTACAAAACGGGTAATAGTATGAGTTCCCGTTTCAAAGTTTACATTGTTCCAGGAGGACAAATGACTGAGTGAGGATATCCCAAACCCAACACGAGAGCAGAATAGTGTCATTATCAAGAGAGACATGTTGCCTATACAAAGGTTGTCTCATCTTCATTTCCTCCCACTATTTCTAGAGAGTACCCCAATTATTTTTATCACAAGGTTGAAGGGGATAGCATATTCTTGTCATGTTCTTTGAAAGAATCCATCCTAGTAAGTTTTATGAGCCCTAGGAAGGATAAGCTTGGTCTCATCATGGTGACGAGTCTTTCCTCGTAGAGTTTTAACGAGTTTGATGTAAGAATAACTTGGTATATTTTTCATATTTAGAGATCTTGAAAAAGAAACAAAAAAAAAAACACCATCATGTCCAGTTTTGTAATTTGTCCCTTGAATTCGAAAAGGTAGAAAATAATATCTGAGGGAACCTCTTGACCATTTCAACCAAGGTGTACCTTTTTTATAAATAGTCAATCTCTGCCCGAAAAGGGGGTAAACGTATCTTGAGGTGACGTCAATTCATTTACTTTAACAAGTTCAAAATGACAGGTACTTGGCAATCTTTTCAGTTTTCGAGAGCCAGAAAAGAGCTCAAAGATGACTCCGGGTGGGTACATTTTTCATTTATTTAATGAGTCTGAAAAAGAGATAAAATAAAACTTGCAAGAATGAGTCAATAATGATCACTGTTCATCCGAAGGTACCTATACATGCACAAAGAAATGCACTGAATACTTATATCGAGAGAAAATATTAAAATATTACGAAAATATTGACAAAAATGACTTGCAAAACTTATAAATAGCCAAAAGAAATTTTATTTTTTACCATTTTACCACAGTAATCTCTAAAAGTGCATTCTGTACCCTAATTCTCTTGATTTTCAAGTGGTTGTTACAGTAGATCCAGGGTACCGTTTCACAAATTGTCTACAACAGGTAAGAGGCGCATCCCTGCTCTTGCATTTTATCACTTTTTATGCATTTTAAATGGTGTTTTTTTATACTATAAGGGAAGATTTTAAAATTTTTAGGGCATCGGCGACCATCGCCGGTATGGTCATTAGACTCGAGATGATTGCGCTCGAGCCCAAAGGCTTGCGTGATGCCATCACACTGTTTGTGAAAAAAGGCACAATGATACCGAGGTGAATGTTTTGGGAACAAAATCATCTTTTAAGGCTAAAATTAATAATTTCAATCCAAGAAAAAAGTATTAATTGATGTTTAAATGATGTTTTCCAAGGGAAAATGGTCTTCGAATGGAAAGAAAGAGGCCATGAGGCCGAAGAATTCCAAGTAGCTAAAGATCCTGAATGCATAAATGCTCTAAGGAATTGCGGGGTTATAAAATTCTTTAGGACTACAGGGTTATGGACTCAGATGGAATTGCTACCCTATTTGATTGGTCTCTGGGATGTGGATCGAGATATCTTCATTATAAAAGGCTAGGAACTAGAACTTGAGGAGATGGATATCTACTTCATCACGAGATTGTCCCGATGAGGGCAAGCTATCCAACTAGTTGGATCTCGACAAGGAGGTGAGAGTACGAGGACTCTAGTCCATAGGCATTGTCCCAGTGCCGAAATGACCAATGGAGGGAAGGTGAAGATAACAACAATCACCAAAAACCTCGTCTTGAGAATGATTTTGTCCACTATGGCGTGTGTAGCCAGCACACAAGCCTTGCATGAGGCTTCAAAATCCTAGTTCCAATATGCTATCGCATGTTTGACCCCCACCATATTCAATTGGTGTGGAGGGCTTTTGGAAAACATTAAATGACAACTAACCAAGGGGAATCATGGACACCTAAAGAAATTCGGGTTCAGCTCTATATTCGTGACCGTCCTTTTAGAGTGAGTCCCCTTATTTTGGTATGAGTGGTGATGAGGCTCATCATTGGGTAAAATATATCAACCTTAATACACCTCCAAGCTTACTAAAATAAACTCTTCTCATAATTCCTTACATGTTTTAATTATATTTTGCTTAATGAGATGAGTAAAAGTAAGATGTTATGTCTAGTGGTCTAATGTGCATAGATTGGAGGCTTTTGGGAGAAAATTATGGAAAATTATGGCTAATTAAGGTGCAGGAGCTCAAATGAGACAAGGAGGAGATATTAGAGGAGATGGATCTTCCTCATTAAATCCTCACTCATTCGAAGATCCCTCAATCAAATCACACCAACTCTAAGTTGCATGCAGTTGAGTCATGAGGATCATTGGTAGCTGAGCTAGTGATATTTAAGAACCAGTTTATCTTGAGATTGGGAGCCAAGCCTCCCTAGATTTAAGGATGTTGTTGGAAACTTCAATGGTATAAATAAGGAGTCCTAGAGCCTTATTAGGATTCAGATTTTTTATGCAAGATAACTAAGCATTTTCGAGTTGAAGGATTGTGGCAACAACTATTATGTATTTTTTTGATATGTTAATGAAAATGAGCATTCCCTTGATCCAACAATGAGATGGCTCAGAGGGATGAAGCTCTTGGGTTAGGGCCCAAACCTAGCAGTAGAGGTTCCTCACTTTACTTGTATGCTTAGGTTATTTCATATATTACTTGTTGAAATGATTTTGGCATTGTTACATTGCAAGTATTGTTGAATTTGATTAGTTTGCTTCCATTTTTGCATAGCTTTAGCAGTAGATTTAGAGAGATAAAGAAATATCAAAAAGGCTAATAACAAGTGGATCTTACCTCATTCCTCACTTTAGGGACCATGGTTTGAGAAAAAAACTCTCATTCAACCCAAAAAGACTGAATTATGGTTTCTTATGAAATTTAAGGTTTTTCGGCTAATTAGGTCACCATCTTTCAGTTTTAAAAGATAGGTTTCTATTGTCATTTCTGATATCTTAAGATTTGTATTAGATTTCATGGTGCTTCCATAATAGGCTTTAAGCATTTCCATGCTCATGATTTATGTATAAATGCAAACAGTGATGTGTATGTTGCAAGAGTTTCAATAATGCAGGAAGACCTCATATCAGTAGCCTTAGCCAAACAGTACCCACCCATGATCGCTAAAGGCAACTAAGTTCACAAGCTGAGTTATCATTTCATGAGGACAACTTGCCATGCTTGTTAAGAAAATCCAACCATCATCCAACTTTGGTTTGAGTTCTGAGTGAGTCCTGACCACTTCCTTGCCTTATTCCTTCCATCACTCACCTTCCCTAAGCCCCATACCACTGTCCAAATCACTCCTTATTCTTTCGGCTTGTTCTTGTAGGAAAATAGGGGATTGTGTAGGTGAATTAGGAAATCCTATAGACATATTACAAGATGACCTGTAGTGGCCTGTTTTGAGCCTGATTTGTGAGAAATGCATCATGAAAACTAGGAGAAGACATGTGCTTGCCTCCCAAGTCATATGACCCATATCAACCATCTCTCTCCACACCTAACCCACCTACCATACAATCAAGAAGGATTAGCATTCATGTTTTCACAAAAAGATAAAACGAAAAAGGTTTTTATGCCTATTCGTGCGCACAATAGTTAAGTGTTTGATGAGATCATATTGCATGCTTAGGTTAGTTAAGATTTCACATGTGTTAAATTAGAATTCTTCTAGAGCAAGGTATCTTAACAAATAGCTATATGCGTTGTGTGTTTTAGGCATATATTTCAGTCTTTCTATGTTGTAGTAGGTATCATTTCAATTCTCTCAATTAGGGTAAAATTCTCCTTTCTCAATTGGTAATCAAAATTCTTCTAAATCAATAGAAGGTTGGTTTGAGAAACCCTAGTGGTGTATCACCTTGCTCAGCAGTGAATTAAGAGTGGACCCATTGCATCTATTTTTGTATACAACACCATCACCTCCAAGTTTATATGAACCCTGGGTTGATGAAGTAAAGTTGATAGCCTAAGGAGTTCTAGCATTCTTGCTACAATACTAGTGCTCATCACTTTTTGGCGTCGTTGCTAGGGAGGTGTCTGAGTAGATGTGATTTCTTCTTTCTTTCTTCCATTTCTTATCCTTTCATTCTTCTATTAGTTTCATTTTGCAAGATAGTTGTAAGTTGGTTTGTTTTCCTTTCCATTCTGCAAGTGATTTCATTCAGCAGTTAGTTTCAATTCAACTTTTATTTTCTATTTTGCAATTAGTCTTAAAGCTTGAAAAAAAGCAAAAAGAAACACTTACTTCATGCCTTGTAGGAATAGGGATAACTTAGGAAAATTTCTACCAAATACCCCCACCACTTCCAACAACCAACATTCCCTCTTCTTCAGTGGTTGTGAATTAGAGGACCCCTTAGGTGAGCAACCTGAGACCTTTGAAGATCCTATAGGGGAAGAAGAAGAACCCATTCCAACTGACAAAATGGATGAAAATAGAAATGAAAGGGGAGACAGATAAATAATTGAGGGTGATTTTCCCATCAGAGAAACCAATGGGGATGCCAAGATGAAAAACATAAGCCCCTCTACTCTTCCTCACTTCCATGGCCTGACCTCAGAAGATCTAGATACTTTCTTGTTTGAATTTGTTGTCATATGCAGAACTTATGATTACACCACTGATGATCAGAAGTTGAAATTATTCACATCCACTTTCAAGGATCTCGCTTTGCGCCACTTCATGGGTTTACCTAGGGATAGTGTCACCACCTGGGCTCAAATGCAGCAAGCTTTAAATAGCAACTATAGGGACTACTACAGGTCCAAGGACACCAAAGAGGAAATCTTTAGAATGACCTTGGGGCATGATGAGTCCTTAGAGGATTATGAGGAAAGATTCCAACTCATCTATAAAAGGGCCAGGTGCAGACTTGATGCCAAGTCACTTAAGCTAGTCCTACTGAGGGGGATCAGGGAAGATCTCCTCGATACCTTAAACCTGCTATTAGGAAGGGACATCTACCAACTACCCTATGAGGATATCAAGACCATTTTTAAGAACCATTCTATGGAATCTAGGAAAAAGGGTAGGGTTAGTCAAATAGTGGCCAACTCATCCTCTTCCAACACATCTATAAAAAGGGAGATTGGAAACATGTTGGAGTATTTTAAGAGTGAAATTTTGCAAACCCTTGCCCTATAGATAGACATTATGAAAATTAAGAGTAAGCAGGAGGAAGTAGAGAGAGCATTAGCCATATTCTACCTTATTTACACAAGGAGGAACCCTAGGAATGAATGTCCATTATGTTGAGTATACGACCAAAGTCCCACATTGACTAGAAGTGGGGAGGATCATGGATATATAAGGATGGACAAATATCTAAATTGGTATGAGGCCTTTCGGGGGTAAGTCCAAAAGCAAATCGATGAGGGCTTAGGCCCAAAGTGGACAATATCATACCATTGTGGAGATATGTGGTGTCCAGAGTCCTTATAAGTGGTATCAGAGCCATGCCTCAAAATTAGCCAAGTGGATGAATCCTCGGAATGCCGAACGAAGGTGGTGGACCCCGGTAATCTCACGATGGGATCCGTGGATGAGCTCGGTTAGATAGGAAGTGTGCTCCAGATTCTTCATGGACGTGTCCTGGTCCCAACATGATGAAGAGGAGTTGACCTGGGATAGAGCAAGCTCTCGAGGCAGGTGATGCTCCATGTAAGGCGTGTGCTTCCAACGCATTGGAGCGGAGAATCCTGGTTGGTAGAGAGTGGACGGATGGATAATCGTTTAAAGGGAGGCTCAATGGTCCTTTGTTCAAGGGGAGGATTGTTGGGTATACGACCAAAGTCCCACATTGACTAGAAGTGGGGAGGATCATGGATATATAAGGATGGACAAATATCTCCATTGGTATGAGGCCTTTTGGGGATAAGTCCAAAAGCAATTCCATGAGGGCTTAGGCCCAAAGTGGACATATCATACCATTGTGGAGATATGTGGTGTCCAGAGTCCTTACACATTAAACCTTATAGAAATCTACTCAGTTTGTGAAGAAAACCACTCCACAGATAAGTGCCCTTCTCTACCTAGACTAAAAGTTGTGTATCACAGAACTGAAGGGGTGACTGAACAACTCTACGACATAAATCAAAGGAGGCCTCATGGGCCTCGACCATACCAGCATAGCATGCAAGGGTCATTCTATGCATATTACAACTCAAACCAAAACACATCCATTCCCTCTTGGGACCCCCTGCTCATCCCTCCTAGTCTACACCTCCTTGGTCTTTTGCACCTCACTACCATTCCCAACTGACCAACCAACCATTTCAGTCATATACTCCTCCACAACCCTAGTGGATGCACCACTCCAAGGGTGGATGCCCCTAGACAACAATTCTCTAACTTTATTTCCTTCACCTCCTACTCAACCACAACTTTTACAGCCTACTCCACCTAAACAACCTCAGATGCCTGCCCAAACAAATGTGAACCCGAACAATAGACAGGCACAACAGGTCTATAGTGGAGAGATATCCTACCCTGCTTATGCTGTGGAAATTTAGGAAATCAACCTTAGATATGGGAGAGTGCTCTCAGATAATCAATATCCATCTCCACCTAGGGAGATTGAGGAGGAGATAGAGGAAAGTATGCCTAGCATGAATCCACCACCCTTTCTTGAAAGATTAACTCATCCAGTCTAGCATACCCCATAAGAGAATGAAATTTGGGTGAATTGAAAAATCTACATGTCAAAATCCCACTTCTCCAAGCTATTAAGGATGTACCTATTTATAATAAGCTGATTAAAGAGAAGTGTTTCAAACATCAAGGGAGGCAAAAAAGAGACACCCCTACCATTAATGTCATTGGACCACTATTCGACCTAATGTTGGGGTAGGTAATTTGCCCAAATTATTTAGACCCTAGAAGCCCTGCAGTAGATGTACACATCAATGGCACCATTGACCCACATACCTTGATTGATCTTAGGGCTACCATTAATGTAATGAGTAAGGATACCTTGCTTAAGCTGAATCTCTAGGGTTCATTAAGAAGGACCACAACAATCTTGCAACTTGTAAACCAATCCATAGTAGCCTCTGAGAGGATTTTTGAGGATGTGATGGTCTCAATTGACTCATAGTACCCTGCAGACTTCTTAGTTCAACATCCTAAGACCAAATTTAATGGTTATCCTCTCATACTTGGGAGGCCTTGGTTAGCCATTGCGGATGCCTAAATCAGCTGTAGAGTTGGAAACATGACTATCAAAAATGGGAATCTATCCAAGAAGTTGGTCTTATACCCTCTTACTCAGCTATCTCTAGAAACATGCCCAACTCTATACCCTAGAAATTTCCATGGAAGGAGGACATCTTGATGAAGACGATTTGATTGAACACATCCTCCAAAATCCAACTCCCAACACCTTGTGTCTAGAGGAAGTAGTGAAGCAAACTAAGAACAACCATTGAATTGATCTATGCCTTGCAGATTCAAACCCTACTCATGTCAAGACAATAGAGTTTGTCCATGAAAGAACACTAAAAATCAACCCCTCTCTTTATGTACACCAAGAATAAGAGTTATGTAATATGCTAAGAGAGCATTTGGATGCCTTTGCTTGGAATTACAAAGAGATGAAGGGAGTGCACCCCTCGGTGTGTACTCACCACATTTATATCTAAGAAGGTTGGAAACTATGTCACAACCCCAAAGGAGCATGAATCCAGCTATCAAGGATATAGTCAAAGAAGAGTTGAAAAAGCTACTGGATGGAGGATTCATCTACCCTATCTCGGACACTGAGTGGGTGTCTCCTTTAGTGTTGGTTCCAAATAAAAATGGAAATTGGAGGATTTGTGTAGATTAGAGAGAGTTAAACAAAGCAACAAATAAGGACCATTTCCCTCTCCCTTTCATTGACCAAGTGTTAGATGGCCTGGTAAGGAATTGTTTTGTCTTTCTTAGATGGGTTCAATGGGTACAATCAAATCTAGATTAGCCTAGAGGACCAGGATAAAACCACCTTCACCTGTCCTTTGGATACTTTCTCTTATAGGGTCCTTCCTTTTGGTCTATGCAATGCCCTTTCCACTTTCGAGAGGGTAGTCCTCAGTATCTTTGTAGAGCTAGTCCATGATGAAGTAGAAATTTATATGGATGACTTTACACCCTATGGGTGTGATTTCCAAGAGACTCTCTCTAACCTGGGTAAGGTGCTAAACAAATGCATTGAAATGAACGTATCCCTTAGTCCCGAAAAATGAGAGATCTTGATGACTACAAGGATTGTTCTAGGTCACTCAAAATCTCATGAATGACTATAGGTAGACCCAAATAAGATAGGCATCATCAAAAAGGTCCCAACTCCACAAAATTAGAGGGATGTCAGAAGTTTTTTGGGTTTAGCTAGATATTATAGGAGATTTATAAAATATTTCAGCAAGTTAGCTTCTCCTTTATTTGGGTTATTGGCCAAAGACTCCGAATTTTTATGGTTAGAAAGCTATCAAGAAGCCTTGGACACCTTGAAGGACAAGTTGACTACTACACCTATTCTCCGAGGCCCAAATTGGGCTCTTCCTTTTCATATACATGTTGATGCTTCTCACAAAGCCATAGGAGGAGCTCTAGGCCATATAGATGACAAGCTACCTTATTCCATTTAATTCATCAATAATAATCTATCGAAAGCCGATCTGAACTACAAAGTGACTAAAAAAACAACTCCTAGTTGTTGTGCATTCATTGAATAAATTTAGGCATTTACCAGTTACCAAACATTAGTACATATTGACCATGCTGCAATTAAATACTTTATGAATAAACCTAATGTAAATGCCCGATTATTAGATGGTTACTTTTATTGCAAAAATTTCATTTAACTATTATTGATAAGCCTAGAAAGGAGAATGTTGTTGGAGATTTACTATCCAGATTAACTTTGCCTATAGGAGAGGAAGGAATGGTTGATGATCAGTTACCAGATGAAAATTTATTGCCATTTCAGTTCTGTCTCCATGGTTTGTTGACATAGAAAACTACTTGGTGTCTACACAGTTTCCACCAAACTTGTCCTCCAAGGAAAAGTGTAGGATCATAAGAAAGAGTGCACCATTCACTTGGATTGGGGGCAATCTCTTCAAGCTAGGTCCAGATCAAATTATAAGAAGATGTGTTATGGAGGAGGAAGTCTTCAACATCCTTCTAGCCTTTCATGATGGACCTTGTGGAGGTCACTTTGTAGCCAAAAGAACAACATTCAAGGTACTACAAGT
This sequence comes from Pinus taeda, assembly GCA_000404065.3. NCBI lineage: Eukaryota > Viridiplantae > Streptophyta > Pinopsida > Pinales > Pinaceae > Pinus > Pinus taeda. Next base: position 61,677 of record APFE030730487.1, read on the forward strand.
TGTCTATTACTGGCCCACTCTTCACCAAAATGTGAGGAGGTATACCAATTAGTGTGATCGGTGCCAAAGGATGGGGAAACCAACCCCAAGTGATGAGATGCATCTAAAACCTCAAGTAACTTTCGAGCCATTTAACAAGTGGGGAATGTATTTCATCGGGGCCATTGACCCTCCATCAAAATAGAAGCAGTAAATCATTTTGTGCACTGACTACTTAACCAAGTGGGTTGAATGCAAAGCCATCAAAGAAGCAACAAAGAGAATTGGTTGAATTCTTAATGGAAAATATATTTTATAATTTTGGGTACCCTAGATAATTGGTCATTGATAAAGGCAGTCAATTTACATCTCACATGATTAAAAATTTGTTAAGCCAGCACAAGATCAAGCACAGAACATCAACTTCTTACCACCCACAGGCTAATGGGCAAGTGCAGGTAACCAATAGACAATTAGAAGGCATTCTGACCAAGGTGATTAGTAGCAACAGAAAATATTTGTCAGACATATTATTTGAGGCCACTTGGGCCTACAATAGTACCAAGAAGACCACCACTGGCTTCACTCCTTATGAGTTGGTCTATGGGAAGAAAGCCCTATTGTCCATTGAATTTGAATACAACACCTTAATGATGGCATCACATATGGATGTGGATATCGCTAAGGCACATTAAGAAAGATTGCTCCAACTAAGTGGGTTAGATGAATTTAGGATGCAGGCCCTCCTGCACACAGAGGTGACTCAAGTTCAAAGGAAAATTTGGCATGACAAGAATATAAAAGACAAACAGTTTCAAGAAGGTGATTAGGCTCTGTTGTATGATTCCCAATACAAGGATTTTAAAGGCCAGTTAAGGACTAGATGGTTAGGTCCTTATGTAATAGAAAAGTGTCATGATAATTGTGTTGTGAAGATAAGAACCATTGATGGAGAGGCTATCCATTTGCTTTTCAATGGGTATAGGATAAATATCTACAAGAAGACCTTTTCAAAGAAAGAATTCATCATTAGCATCAACAAGATAGTGATGGTGGTAGAGAAAGTCTCAGCTGCGACCCCACCAAGTCCCTGAAGAAGAAGAAAAAACAAAAAAAACCAAAAAGGAAAAAAGAGAAAAAATAAAGAGACTCAGTTGAAAACCTCCATGAGGCACCTAAGTCCCTCTATTGGGTTTAAAACCTCTTGAGGCGTCCCAAGGGTGTTTAAAAAAAAGAAGGAAAAAACAAAAATATCTCTTGGTGAAAATCTATTTTGAGGCACCCACGACAGACAACTAGGATGAAAACCTCCTTGGAGATAGACTAGTTGTTTTACAAAAAAATAAAATAAAATAAAAAAGGGAGAAAAATAAAAGATACAAAATATGGAAATTATGTTTTGCAGGTCAGGAAGAGGAGGATAAGCATGACATGAGAAGGATAGAATGACCTACAACAGCCATGTTCTAATCCATCCACCTCATATATTCCACTATTCACCTAAGCTTCCATTTGTAAGCCCCTCCATCTCATCTCACATAAACGTTGTGTCTTCTACAAGATTCCCAGTAATCCTATAGGAGTTTCCTGTAGGAATGACAGTGACCTTGAAAACCAAATGAAGGGTAGTCTAAGAGCAAGGTGATGACACAAGCCTGTGTCTGGATGAAACACCATTTACTTCACCATGCCATAGCCATTCATTTAATCACCATGTCGCCTCTACATCCATCAAAGAATCAATTAAAAAAAGTATAGATTGCAAAAGAAAAAAGGAAGGGAAGAAGAAAACAGAAGAAAGAGAGAAGAGGGAAAGAGGAACCATACCAAAAGTCAACATCCCTCACCTACCATTCCCTACCACCCTTCTCCCCTCATTTCAACATCCCTTATGTGTCAGAGTTGAGAAAAATATTAAAGTTGAAGGGAGAGGCAACTACATGACCTCTTGTAGACATCCTGTAGGAGATCTTCTAGCAGCCTATCCCTAAAAGGAAACCATGGAGATTGCATCCATCTTCAAAAATGGGACTAAAATGATGAAGAAACTCATCCAGAGATTAACAATAGCAAGATTATCACTAACAACAAGGTTGAGCACCTGCACATCAAAAGGAGCAAGCATCAAAAGAGGCCAATACACAGTAAACAAAAAAAAATTGTAAATTGAAAATCACAGCAAACACACACCACTCTCTAACATGCATCATCAACAAAGAACTTTACCCACAGGTATGTCATCTTACTTATGCTCTCTCATTAGTACAATATGATCAAAACTGTAGGATTATGCGAGAGTTTATTTTATAAGTAAAGGTGGCCAGTTAACTTGGCCACCTTCATCCATTCGACGAGAAGAAAGAAGTTAGACCACTCCACACATGGAAAATTTCAAATCATAAGAAAAAGGTAATAAAGCCAAAAATGGTTAAATTATGGAGGATAGGAGTGGGAGATAATTACGAGGTAAGGTGGAATGATGAATGTTGGTCACTTTAATTGCTTACTAATTAAATAGTCGAGTGCCACATAAATTGTCAACCCGGGAAAGTCTGATTATTTCAAAGGCAACTACATACTGTATGTACTCAATTTTAATAGCACTAAAAGCTGTCGTATAAATAAATCACACCTTGATAAATCTTTACTCTGTGTTACAACAACTATACTCTATTACAGATATCTAATAAGAGATGGATATTTAATCAGAAAAAATAAATCTGCAAAAGAAAACAATGGCTGTTCTGTTACAAAGGATCAGGACCCTATCCCCAGAGTAGGAACCTTCAGCACTTGTCTATGTTTTCCAGTTCCCCAATTCACTCTGTACACCTAATCACCGGTGAGGCACTCATGAAATAGCATCAATCGATTAAAAGAGAAACAGAGTTTCAGCAAAAGTAAAATACCATCTAGAAACAGTGCTTTTTAACAAGGTATGAACAGAAATTACACTTAACACACAACAGAAAGAGAATGGGCGAATCTTGTGACGAAGGTGGGCCCTGTCCTTCTCACAGGATTCCCCAGGACACAAAAACTAAGATGAGGTACTCAGAACAAAACTCTATTCATTCATCAATATACCATATTATAGAAAAGATTCAGTCTCGTTCCTTCAACTATAATCCTTGTGTTACAGCTTGTTCCTTCCCCCTTCTAATGTAGATGTCTCCTCTTTATAGAGGAGACATCTATTACAAAAGATTTACATTATAGATTCTAGTTCAACCCTTTATGCAAAAATAGGGAAATCAGTTTCCCATCAACAGAATGTTGTTACAGTAATTTAGATTATGAACGTTACAACCAATATAATAGCTTCTTCAGTGATCAATCAGGTTCCTTTGTTGTTGTCAAATCTGGTATGCAAATCTCAACTGTCTCCTTGAGATTTGCATGTTGTTCTTTCTCTTTCGGCTTCGAGATTCACGTGTTGTTCCTGTTGTTTCAACAACTGAAAAATATAGTCATGCCAGCTTTAGGTAGTTTCAGCAATGCGATCTGCACATCATTCTTTAATTGTTCAGCAACTCAGTCAACTTCAAAGATCAATTATAAAAATAGCATGATTATGTGTTAAATAATTAAACATATAGCAATGAGAAGAGTCACTGTATGCCTTAAGAATGATTAAGTCAAAACACTAGCAAGGACTTTCAAATATGGGTTTAAAAGGGTAATATTATGACAAAATATAAGGTTAAAGAGAGACAATATGGGGTCCTAACATCCCCCCAACTGAAATAATTGCATGTCCTCATGCAACTTCTACTCTGAATCTGAGTCGGAATACGGGGATGAATAGTGCAAATTGTTTATTCAGTAAGTATAGAAAGTGTTGTCAACCATGTCTCTGAACCCTTGGACACTCTGAACTTTTTGCCATGCTGCAAGCTCCTCCTTTTTGGTCAATTTGAACTGAGCCTTGTATTGTTGTCCTAGTAGCCATAGAAGAAGGAAGTGAAAGTGATAACCAATCCATTTCTCAGCACACTGTCGAATACATTTAGCATAATTAGGTATTCGTGAGATTGCTGCTGTTGGATAGGTAAATCCCCTCTACGGATAGAGGCGATCCCTACTAGCCCAACAGGGGTCTAGCAACAATCGAA
>APFE030730492.1:893-28100 GCA_000404065.3 Pinus taeda
ATTACTGAAGAGACATATCTAAATGGACATGACCATTCATGAAGGGGCACCTACCTAGGTATATAAGCAGGCCCTCATTTGTAATCATATCATCTCATATCTCTTGTACATTCAAACATTTCTATATAAATATTGTTTGTCCTATAATGGATACTTACATATTCCAGGTATTTTGAATATTTCTGTTGTGTATACAAGCCTTGTTCGTTACAATTGTGCATCCAATATCATCTTTGTTTGAAATTAGAAGAAACACTGTGATATTGGTGCAATTTTTCATGTGCTCTTTTCAACCCTATGGGTAATTTCCCCTATAAGGGATATTACAGTGGTATCAAGGAAAATGTGATATTCAAAATATTTGGAATATGTAAGTATCCATTACAGAACAAGCAGTATTTATATAGAAATGTTTGAATATACAAGAGATATGAGATGATATGGTTACAAATGAGGGTTTATTTATATAGATGGGCATGTCCCCTTCATGTATAGACATGTCTTTTTAGACATTCCTCTTTAGTAAATAATTATTATTTAAATTAATTATTATTATGATGAGATATATTATATATATAAAGTGCCTCCCTCTTATATATATATATATATATAACAATGCCTCTCTCTTCATAAAAGTTTTGTCCTCGGAGCTTATTGTTGATAAGGCGTGTCATATGTTTCTTTGTCTTGTAATCTCTTGGCATCTTTCGAAATTCTTCAAGTTATCATCTTCGATGATAGGACCCTCTAAGTGATAAGCAAAATTTACGAACTGAGAAGGGATCTAACCATCCTAAATCATTTTTGTGGAACTTTGCAATTATTTGATAGTTAGGATAAATTGTTATCGTAAGATTGGATTATGCATACATCAATATTCTTCGAAACATAAGTTTGTTGTTTCTATTCTAAGTGATACAGATATGCAAATTGACTGAGATGTCTGCTCTTGTGGTTCGGATGTTGATAAGGAGTTCTTGTCATTTGACTTTTGCTTATCGTGCGTGTGGCAATTTTCTTTATTTCAGGTACTAATGTTCTTAAGTTCGTTACATAATATTCACTTGGAATTTTCATCGTCTGAACTGCAACATCTAAATATGCTTTACTTCAACTGATTTGTCATCTTCTTGAGCTATGATATTTATAGGCTCGGTATTCGTTCATTTTTCTTCAACTTGGACTGTTACGTCTAAAGACTTTGATACTTCTTTCATGATAAGTTCTTCGAATTTGTTTTTCAATGATTTCTTATCATTTTTAAGTTTCTTAATTTGAGTGAGTAGAATCTGATGATGATTTTTGAGACGTAAGAATTCTTCAATTTTTTATTCATCATTATTTTCAATGTTTTGACATTCAAGTTTTTCATCTTTTAAATCTCTAATTTGATCTAATAACTTTTGATTAAGGTTTTTCAAATGCAAATTTTCTTCTTCTTTCTTTGATAGACTCTCATTGAGTTTCTTCTTGGAACTTTCTTTTTCTTGCTAAGTTCTTCTAATTTGTTTTTCAATGATTTCTTATCATTTTTTAGTTTCTTAATTTGAGTGAGTAGAATTTTATGATGATTTTTGAGACGTAAGAATTCTTCAATTTTTTATTCATCAACCTTATTTTTAGTGTTTTGACGTTCAAGCTTTTCATCTTTTAAATCTCTAATTTGTTCTAATAACTTTTGATTAAAGTTTTTCAAATGCAAATTTTCTTCTTCTTTCTTTGATACTCTCATTGAGTTTCTTCTTGAAACTTTCCTTTTCTTGCTTTAATTTTTGCTTCTGCTAAGTGGGCTTGATTGTGGGGGAAATTCCACAGTTAAGCGCGCTTGAGCCAGAGGCGATCTGGGATGGTGACCTCCCAGGAAGTCTTGGTTACTGGGTGCAAGCCCCAGAAGTGATGATTGACGCTATCTGATTCATTTCGCTAGTTTCAATCCCACTTCTTCACCTCTGTGAGCATCACCCGATGCAATGAGTGTTAAGTGAACTATTCAAAAATATGAGAAATTAGTCAGTTACGACTACCTCTCATGGAAATGGTCATAGATGAATGACTTGCTTAACGCAGTTGAATCCCAAAATGATATCTAATATAATGCACTACGAAAACCCCTCAATACTTAAATTCTTCAAATTTGTTTTTCAATGACTTCTTATCATTTTTGAGTTTCTTAATTTGAGTGAGTAGATTTTGATGATGATTTTTGAGACATAGGAATTCTTCAATTTTTTATTCATCATTATTTTGAGTGTTTCGACGTTCAAGCTTTTCATCTTTTAAATCTCTAATTTGATCTAATAACTTTTGATTAAGGTTTTTCAAATGCAAATTTTTTTCTTCTTTCTTTGATAGACTCTCATTGAGTTTCTTCTTGGAACTTTCTTTTTCTTGCTAAGTTCTTCTAATTTGTTTTTCAATGATTTCTTATCATTTTTAAGTATCTTAATTTGAGTGAGTAGAATTTGATGATGATTTTTGAGATGTAAGAATTCTTCAATTTTTTATTCATCAACATTATTTTCAGTGTTTTGACGTTCAAGCTTTTCATCTTTTAAACCTCTAATTTGTTCTAATAGCTTTTGATTAAGGTTTTTCAAATGCAAATTTTCTTCTTCTTTCTTTGATAGACTCTCATTGAGTTTCTTCTTGGAACTTTCCCTTTCTTGCTTTAACTTTTGCTTCTTAGCCTTGGACTTCTTGATCTATATAAGGAACTTTTCACTGTGCTCCTTATTTCGAGAAATTTCTTCAATTTTGTTAGTGATAATTTTGTCAACTTCCTTTCTCATATTTTGCAACGACTTTTGACTCTCCTGAACAATTACTTTTGAGATATCTTGTATGTATTCTATCATTATTGAATCTAGCTTTGATGTAGTATCCTGTAATGTTATTTCTTTCTTCTTATAGGAGAATATTAAGAACATCTTCTTTGTGTTTATGATGGACCCTAATGCCTCCATCTAGGACGATCCTAGAACTATGTCACTATCATCATAAAATAAAGATTTAATGGTGAATTGCGAGACAAAAGTATAGTCTTTAATATTCAGTTCTACGTTGCTTATGTCATATTGTTTTTCATATATTGAATCCATTGTTTCAATTATATTTGACTCAGGAACCACTAATTGGTTAGCACATTCAGTACTAACATAATTATTATCTTGACTAGAAGCGATAGAGATAATAATATCCCTTCCTGCATGTGTTCCTTTGATTTTTATTAGCGCATGAACAGTTTTGCTAAACGTTTTAGGAAATCTTCCATTACTAGTCTCCATTTCACCTTCGTCGTTAATTCACAAAAAAAATTTAAACTTTATAACCTTTTTTAATATTTACTTTAAAATAATATAACCACTTTTTATAAATGTTACTTTTACCGTCAATTGGAATATACTCGAAATCACCTTTTTTAATACTTGATAAGAATATTTGTTTTTATAATATTATAATAACTATTTTTTTCTTTTTAAGTATAACCCTTTTATAACTTCGACCTTTCTTTGGAAACCTGAACACTTATTATTATTCTTTTGGTTAAATAATATTTCAATGCCTTCCTTTATATGTTATTTCTAAATATTTGTGAGACCAAAAGACTTGACTGTACGGTATTTCTGAAGAAACGTGATTGTACGGTATGACTGTAGACATTGGATGAGTTCAGCATCCCCCACACAATCTTGAAAATGAGATTGTATACTGGAACTTATGCTGCAGCAGTACAGAATTGTGCAATGCCTTTGTATAAACTCAGACTTTTAACAAATTACCCAATCGTATGAATTGTGATCAATGGTGTGGTAGAACAACAGTTGTATAAATGTGGTATGGCAGGTATAGATTGGCCTTGAATTTGACCTGTACAAAATTTAATTAATCAATTGTTCCAGTTTTTTTTTAATGGAACAGCCCTTCAATTAGGTTACAGAAAAATGAAGTATGGTTGCAAGCAGGTCAGCAGCGCAAAACTTGAATAGGATATGGCTACTTTTACCTAGGTTTCCCCTTTGGCCAGTCTGGAAGGACCATAACATTCACATATTTAAGAATCAACAGAGAAGAATGATGGGTCTGTGAAGGGATATGAGGGAAAATATAAGAGATTTCATACAAATTCAATGTGGAAAGAGAGGAGAAAACAACTTACGAGGGGGTAAGGGAAAAATCATCTTCATGGATTGGGGCATTGAGCTCCAAAACGTTTCCTTGAGCTCCAACCCCATTAATACAACGTCAAGATTGTCGAAACATTGGTCCAAGCCACCCTCATGTTTTATCAAATTCAAATTTGATAGGGTTTCCAAAGGTAATCCCGGACCTTGAAGCATTGGGAGCCTTCAAGGATGTGTTGAGGAACATCTTAAGGGTCTTTGCATGCTACATCAGGCATGGCACTAATAATGGAGAAGAATATTCAACTCTGGAGAGAGGTCTACAAATAGCCCATCTCATCGGATATGGTAACCTAGTGGTACAAGGGGATTCCTAAATCCTAATCAATACCCTAACAAATCTGCAAAATGATTACAAACCAATAAATATTTCAATCAACTAGCATCTCACAACATATCTAGAAAGCATTTCCAAGTTGGTCCACCAACCATCAGCAATAACCACTCTCGTGTGCACTACAAAGCCAATAGTTTGGCAAACAGGCTTGCCAATGGAGTGCTAAGAAACCTTGGAGGTGAACTGAAATACCATTTATCCAAGCATTCTAAAAGACAACAATCTAAGAATCAATTTCAAAAATGGGGAACCCCCTGATGGGTGTCATGGATGTATAATGCAAGTGCGCTTAAGGGTTTGCACGGTCGGCAACTGGTGATGGATGAGAGATGGAGATAATGGAGATATATTAATGATTTTTTGAAGACATAGCCACTCAAAATTCATTACAAATACATCAACCTTTTGTTGCAACCATTGTAATATTTTGAGGCCAGATTAGACTATATGATGCATTCACTCATCTCCATTGTGGGTCTAGTTCTCTCTGGAAAAGAGAACTATCATGAGTGGTCCTGGAAAATAAAACACACCCTCATTTTCAATGAACTGTGGAAAGGGATTTGTGAAGGAGAAGGAGACAATGCACCAGAAAAGCCCACTTCAGATAAGGAGCTTGCCATTTGGGAAAACAAGAAGAGCAAGGCCTATGCCTTGATTGCAGTGTCAGTAAATGAAGAGGTGAGTCGACATATTTCTCCATTTTCAAATGCCTTTGAAGCTTTAAAGAAGTTGAAGGAATTGTATGGCTCACACTTTGAACTTGAAGTAGTTCAATTGATGATAAAGTTGTTCAATCTTGAGTTGAAAAATGATGACCCTCTTCCCTTAGCATCAGAAGTAAGATCGATTATGCATAACATAAAATTCACTAGTGTTGAAATATATATTCCTCTCATAGCTTATGTCAAGGCACTATATCCCACCTATTCACATTATCTTGAGTCATTGCAAGCAAGTGGAAACCTTAAGGAGATTACTTTTGACTCCCTTGAAAAGAAGTCTGTTGAGAGAGAGAAGACTTTTGGGAAGAAGACAGCTCCTCAGTCTACTGAAGAAGTTGCGTGCCTTGCATAGAAACCCTTCACAACAAATCCTTCTAGTTGGGACATGTTGTCACCCGGATTGTACAAACACGACGACAATACTCAGGACGAGGGTTGTCACTCTGATCCTCGCCCACTCCGTTCTAGTTGTCTCCCAACAGCGAGCTATGGGGGGCAGTCCCTATGGAATGAAGTGAAGAAAAGCAAGATGAGAATCAACTTACTTGGGACACACGGATGAGTGGCCTATCCACTTGGTTGAAATTAAGCTAGATTATTGATTAAATTAGATTTTCTATTATGATACCAATGTCTTAATGGAGTCACAAATTCTTGCTTCTTATGAATTGGAACCAAATGACCAGATGGACACCCACTGCTTGAATGATTGACTAACCTATATTATTATTATATGCAAATCCTAGGACCTATGTGAGATGCAGTGATCTTGGTAAATTTTAGTTAAATGTCTAGTCTAAGTGTAACCTTAAACTATTTTGAAGTTCGGCTTCAAGGTAGGTTGTGGGAAGGAGGCTAACAAGAAGCAGGCTAGGGCCTAATTAACGATACTTTCTGTTAGGCTTCTATCACTCGATGCCTCCGGCGATACAGAGATTGTGGCTTTGACGATTGCAAGGTCACCGTGTTAACCACCGAAGGGTTTCCGAGGCCCCTCAAGCTAGATAAGAAGGGTTTTTCTATGTCTCTATCAACCTAGCTTATGCTAGGACATAAATTTTTAATGCAAATCTAGATCTAGTATGCTTGTGCAAGAGATTATGAGTGAGATTTATCTTGAGTTAAGATTTTCTTAAGTTGTTTAAGTACTTAATTAGAATCTTTTTAAGGGTACACAATAGTGCATTGCAATCTTAGACAAGATCAAATGTTTGGAGATACAAGTGTAAACTTCAACAAGGTACCTACTACCAAGTAACCAAAGAGGGCAAATGCTAACAATAGTCAATCGAGATGTTGATCACAGATTTATGACAGTTTATATCAGCAATACTACTTCAGAAAATTCAGATTTAACAGTGTTGTAGCAGCAGTACATGAACTACTTCAAATGATGAAACTTACTCACACATTGAAACATAGAATTTTCAATTTGACCAGCAATGTAAATTAGCTCTTTAGCACACTTTATGATGGTTTATTCAGCAATATTCCAAATCTGATTTTAAGATTACAGCAATAAGTAAAAACAGATCATCAAGACTAGAACTGCCCAAGATAGATATCCAATGTGCCCAAAAATAGCAAAAATGCATCAGAACTTGAAATTTTCAATTTTAGGGCTTTTGGTGAGTTTGACTTCGATTTTCAGATCTGATATATTTGTGACAGCAGTGAATTAACCATAGATCAGCAAATTAATCCAACGAAAAATAAATGCCCAATAATTCTAAACATAGAAAAAATTCACCAAACTTGAAAAAATCATTTTTTTTAGTTTTTTTGAGAATGTGATTCAAAAATTTCAGAACTGATAAACTAATTACAACAGTAAGTTAGTTACAGATCAGCAAGCTAAAAATATTGAATATGCTACCCCAAATGTCTAAAAATAAAAGTTTTTGCCAAGGAACTGAAAATTAAATATTTTTAGTCCTTATCAAGTTTATGCTTTAGAAATATTTCAGACTTGAATTTCATAGTTATGCAATAAATTCCAGCAAGCCAAAATGTTAGATCTAGGTCAAATTAGAGATGTTCAAGCGGCCAAAACTTGTGAAAATTTAGATTTTGCAATTTTAATCGATTTTGACCAATTAGAAGATGAGTTTAGAGCCTAGAAATTAATGATTTAACTACTGTAATGAAACTGAAGCAAAATAAGGGTTTGAAGGTCAAACCCTAGGCCTTGAAAATCCCACCGTTGAAAATCGTTGAAACTTTGGGATTACTTTCCACATGCTAGATATGAATTTTGAGACCTTGATCTTGTAAAACCGCCAAGAATTTAGCCTTAAATCTTCAGATTAGGGTTTTCGGTCAATTTTGGGGCAAAAGAGGCCAAAATTTGGAGAACAAGGACAAGGGAAAAGAATTTGCGGGATAAATGGGCTAGGATGATAGATCGAGTCACAAAGAGGCTGGAAATGGCCAAGAAGAGTCAATGTTTTGTCCAGAGAGGCTAGCGTTTGGGAAAAGATGGTCTAGGGGCTAACCCCAAAGCCTAAGGCCTAGGGCCCAAAGGCTCCAAAAGGGAGCTGCAAGCCCTTAGAGGGTTGCAGGCAAGGAAGAGGAGGAGAGAGGGCCGACGGAGGACGGCCGAATGGAAGAAGGGAGGCCAAGAGGAGGAGGGGCTAACGGCTAGCCTAAGAGGGCCGAAAACCAAGACGCAGAGGGCATAAAGGCTAACACTGGGGCTAAGGAGAGCAGAACCGGGCTAGAAGCCTTGAAAAGTTTGAAAACCTTGCTCCAAAAAATTCTTATGCTTCAACTCTTTGATTTTCTAAAAAAATCTTTCGTGGAAGCCCTGCAAAAATTTCTAAGAGACTAGATCTTACCCTCAAGGGCCTAGATCTAGCTCTTCTTCCACTTAACTCCTTGATCTAACCTGCAAAAATGAAAATAGAAACACCCAAATCCAAAATAGATACAAATAAATCTAAAACCTCAACCCAAGTTTTAAAAAAATTACAATTTACAATTTTATTTACAAAATATACATGGGTTTTTAAATGGATTTTGAGAAAATAAATTTTTCAATATTTTTTACTTGAAAGAATAGCTAAAATGCTTCAGAAAAATTAATGATTCACTATAGCCCATGCGAAGATTAAATCCACCATATAAAAACTAGAAATCCAAGCAAAGTAACCCTTGCCCACAGTCTGTGAACTTGGAGACCAAGGATCGAGTACTTACAAACACTATGTATTATCTCAAAATAATAATCATAAAGCACCACATAGGAAGCTCGTAGTCAATACATACTACAGATCAACGAAACAAGAACACCTTGAGTTACATCCCAAAGTCTTTTATTATGGTAGAAAAAATAGTTCCCAGCGGGTTAAATAGTTTACACAATGTTTTAGCAGCAATTCTAGCCAGAGATCAAGATGACTAGAGACTCGAATGACTCTCTAATTTATAAATAAATCTTCCAAATGGAAAAACAACAACTAGTTTCTTTGATCCTTGTCAAAATAATTTTGACCTTTGATAAATACTTCAAGATCTTTTAATCTTGGCCCTTGATTTCTTATTTTTGAGGAATTTTCGAATTTATCATTTAATTCCATTTTAATTAGCTCAAAGTTAATTATTTAGAGCTAATTTCCTCAAAAATTTGACCTTGACTTAACCATCAAGGTCCAAGGGTCCAAATTTTCTTGAAAAAAACAATATTCCCTTGGTAGAAGACCTTTCAAATTTGATTCTTTCAAGACCTGCGAATTTTTCCATTTGGAGAATTTATTTTCCTAGACAATTTAATTTTCTAATTAATTAATTTTTTGGCTTAGGATTTAATTTTATTTTGCCTGAAAAATAATTAATTTACACGAGGAGATCAATTATGTTTCCAACCCTCTAATACATATGATTTTTTTCATTTACAAGACTCAAAAAGGGAATACACATTTGTCTTAGACCCTCAAGGCACATAACCCATCTACAACTCAATATGATCTAGGAAACCAAGTGATTTGTAATAAAATAATTTATCCAATTAGCTTAAATTATTCTCAAACCACTTTTACATCAAACTCGACTAAAACACTAGGACTCACCTAATAATTTGACAATAAATTTCACCCTAGCTTTGGGGGTTTAAGCTTGAGGGAAGAAACTCTTCTGATTAGCCGTGTCAAAAAATACAGGTAATTAGTGAGGTTAAAAAATCTCCTAGGATGGAATTCGTCATCAAATTATAGGCTTACCTAGGTTGTTACATAGACTCATGGTTTTACTAAGATCATTTACATTATATAACTTACAGAATGGGATGATTATGACACACGGACCGTTGATATGTGATCTGATCCTTGTTGAAAAAGTTGGCACTTCCGCTTCCCCAAAACTTTGATAATTTGAGTGCAACAGGACATAAAAACATTCTCTTTCAGATCTCCATTCAAGAAAGCAGTTTTTACATCCATTTGATGGGCTTTCCAACCGTTCGGTGCTACCAAGGCAAAGAGTGTCCTGTTGGTAACCCATTTTGTTGTTGTGGGGGCAAAAGTCTCCTCATAGTCGACCACTTCCTACTGTGCAAAACCTTTTGCCACAACCCTGGCTTTGTGCTTGTCAAGTGAGCCATCTGCTTTATACTTTTTTTTGAAGACCCACTTGCAGCCAATTGGTTTTGGTTCCTAAGGTACAAGCATCACATTGCTTAAGCTTCCAAGGAATTTAGGCAAACCAGTAACACCATTTTTCTTCAACAAACGAAGGTTGTCATAGTTCAAGTGTCCAAATCTAGTATGCCATAAAAGACTTGATGGAAATGTACCTTCATCATAGTGGAAATTGTATGAAAAGTTTTGTGTAGGAGCAGAGGTTCCTTGCACCTTCTGTAGTCTTTCTTTTTCTATCCCAGTCATGAAAAATGGGTGATCTGATGCTTTTCTGACCTCGACCTTGCCATCAAATATGTGAATGGAGTGTCCTTACTGGCGAATGTGGACCAAGGACAGCAAGTTTCTCCTCAGCTCTGGGAGGTATAGAACATCATGTAGAAGAAAGTCTGGAAGACCAAGTAGTTTGAGCCTAATGGTGCCAAGCCCTGATTGCTTGAGTTTTGACTTGTCTGCAAAATATACTGCTCCATCAACATTATCAGTGAATTTTTCAAAAAAATCTCTCCTAAAAGTCATGTGGCAAGTTGCTCCTAAATCAAGCAACCAAACATTTTTCCATGAAGCAAGTGAAGCATTGAATAAGTCTTCAATTACTCCAATGTTGCAATGTGACACAATATAATGAGCAGATTCAGGTGCTTTTACTTTCCCTTTGTTAGTTGTTTTACCTTTTCCTTCATTTCTTTGTTGCTCAATTCAGTCCCAAGGCAACTTACAAGTGGAAGCATCATGTCCATCTCTATTCCATTGTATGAAATGAAAATCAGAGTTTTCTCCTTGGAACTGTTTGCCCCCCTTAGCTCTAAAATTCCTCCTTCCTCTTCGGACACCTCTTCCTCTAGAAGAATCTTGTGCATGATTCTTCTCCTTCTGTGCAAGGTACACAGCTTCTTCAGTAGACTAAGGAGTTGTTCCCAAAATACTTCTCTCTCTCAGCAAACTTCTTTTCAAGGGAGTCAAAAGTAATCTCTTTAAGGTTTCCACTTGCTTGCAATGACTCAAGATAATGTGAATAGGTAGCGTATAGTGCCTTGACATAAGCTATGAGAGGAATATCTATTTCAACGCCAATGGCTTTTATGTTATGCATAATTAATCTTACTTTTGATGCTAAGGCAAGAGGGTCATCATTTTTCAACTCAAGATTGAACAACTTTATCATCAATTGAACTATTTCAAGTTCAGAGTGTGAGTCATACAATTCCTTCCACTTGCTTGCAATGACTCAAGATAATGTGAATAGGTGTGGTATAGTGCCTTGACATAAACTATGAGAGGAATATCTATTTCAACACCAGTGGCTTTTATGTTACGCATAATTGATCTTACTTCTGATGCTAAGGCAAGTGGGTCATCATTTTTCAACTCGAGATTGAACAACTTTATCATCAATTGAATTATTTCAAGTTCAAAGTGTGAGTCATACAATTCTTTCAACTTCTTTAAGGTTTCAAAGGCATTTGAAAATGGAGAAATATGTCGACTCACCTCTTCATTTATTGACGCCGCAATCAAGGCATAGGCCTTGTTGTTCTTGTTTTCCCAAATGGCAAGCTCATTATCTAAAGCAGGCTTTTTTGGTGCATTGTCTCCTTCTCCTTCACAAATCTCTTTCCACAGTTCATTTAAAATGAGGGTGTGTTTTATCTTTCGGGACCACTCACGATAGTTCTCTTTTCCAAAGAGAACTACACCCACAATGGAGATAAATGAATGCATCATATAGTCTAATCTGACCTCAAAATATAACAGTGGTTGCAACAAAAAGTTTATGTATTTGTAATGAAATTTGAGTGGCTATGTCTTCAAAAAATTAACATATCTCCATTATATATGGATTTTTTTATATGGAATACCAAAAATAATATACCACGACCTCCCTTTTAAAATCTCATATACACACACACACACACACACACACACCACAGCCTCCAATTTAAATCAATGTGTAAACGACCTTCTCATAACTATTCATCGACCTCCCAAATAAGACTTTCAATGCACCACATAGTCTTCAAAAAATGTTTAACTCAGTCTTCAAAAAATTTAAAGCACAGGCAACATATACTATATATAAATCTCGCTCTCAACACACCTGGATAACACAACCAACAGTGCTAACGTTGAGGATCAACAATACACCACAGCAATTCGACCACTGGTGGTTCAGCATGAAAGTCAGTCAGAAGGTTGACAGCAAGGGTCGAACCACATATAATGAGGTTGCAGATGAACTTGCAGCTAAATATGCAAATTTGGATAGCACTCTTGTTTTGGCAACAATATGATGGAAAGAACATTCGGCAAAGGGTTTATCATGCACTGAATGTACTTATGGCAATGTAGATAATCGCAAAGGAAAAAAAGAAATCTAGTGGAAGGGGTTGCCTAAGACAAGTATAAATGATGTCGAACAACTTAAGGCTGAGAAATTGCTCTTGAAAAGTAGGATTAAGAAGGAAGCATCTTATTTTCACGAACTCGAAGAACAAATTATAGGCCTTCAAAATCTGGTGAAACGAAACAAGCATAGATATAGTTCAGGGAATACTCCATCTGGAGGGTCTATGTAGGTTCGAACAAATGAATCAAAATAGAGCGATAATCAAAGTGATACGCAGAAGCCTTCATTGAACATAGTGTAATGTCGGGATAACACAGAGAAAAAGGTTATTATCACTGGCAGACTGGCAAGGATGCAACAATGGCAAGACTGAAGCAAAGAAGCTATTGAACGGGACAGAGATGGGGGACTTGTGCTCTAATACCATGTCAGGCCAGGAGGTTAGCTCCACAAATTAACTTGTTTATTTCATTAGCCATATTATGAATTTATACATTAGTGGAGAGACTCTTGGGATTCCAATTCCAAGGTCTCTTAGTTTTCTCAAATGCATAATTGACAATATTTACAATGTTTACAATAATCCTTTTGGATTAGGTGTCAACATGATCCATTTGTTTCAAGGACTTGCTTTACAAAAGATATTGTCACCATTTAGCTAGAGCATGCATAATGGTAAGCATTTCTTTATCGTATGTAGATTTTAGACATTCTCTTCAATTGAGCTTCATGTTTTCAATGTTATAGGGTGGCCATCCTGCATCAATATTGTCCCTATTCTAAAACCTAAAGCATCACATTTGATTACAAAAGGTTTTGAAAAATCTAGAGTTGTTAATACAAGGGTGATGAACATTATCTCCTTTAATATTTCAAAACATCATTATGCCTTATCATCAAATTGGAATGAGTTCCTTTATAAAACATTTCTTAGCGGGGCAATTATGTGAGCATAATTTCAAATAAACCTTTAATAATACCCTGTTAAACCCAAAAATCCTCTTAACATGGAAACGTTAGTTGGCTTGGGCCTTAATTTTGTTGGGAGTTACCTTCGCACCTTCCTTTTATATCACATGTCCTAGATAATCTGTTTCTTTCCGAAGCTATATTTTGACATCTTCACATAAAATTGGTTTTTTTCTAGATGAGATAGAACTTCCTCCAAGTGCTTCAAATGCTCATCCCATGTTTTACTATATATAAGAATGTCATCAAAGATGACTAGCACAAATTTCCTTAGGTAGGGTCGGAACACTTCATTCATGGTTGCCTAGAAGGTGGTTGGAGCATTAATTAATTCGAAGGGCATAGCTTTGAATTCATAGTTTTCTTTGTAGGTTTTAACCCAGTACAGACATTACCTGCATACGAATTCAAAAACTGAAAATAAACAATGGCGAGAGAATAACACATAAAACAAATATACACAGAGATTTTCCCTTGGATCCCAAAACCAAGACTACTAGATTGATTTCTAATTATGTTCCTTTCAATGTTACAATACATATATATACATGTCGAAGCATCCATTAACCCTGGATTAGAACATAACCGTAGTTCCCTTGACCGGATCTACAAAATAACATGAACCGAAAACCATCACGCCCAAAACCATGTGCAAAATCCATGCACAAAACCATAGGTAGGTCTACCCACCTAATATAAGGTCCAACAAAAAAAAGTCGTGGAAAAAATATAACACAACCCAACACTCTTCATGAGTTCAAAAATCGATTTTCACCACATCTTCTAATCTTACTATGATTTGGTAGTATCCTGAATTGAAATCCAAATGAGAAAAATACTTAGCCCCATGAAGCTCATCCAACATTTTGTCTATGAAGGGAATAGGAAACTTGTTTTTTATTGTTATCTTATTCAATCCTCTGTAATCTATGCATAGCTTGAAAGACCCGTCCTTTCGAACAAGGACTACAGGAGTTGCATGATGGCTTCTACATTTTGTGATAATATCGCATCTCAGTAGATCTTGGACTATTCTCTCGATTCCTGTGTTTTCATGATGTGGATAGTAATATGGTTTAATGTTGACAAGGTTTGATCCTATTTTAGCTTCAATGAATTGCTCAATATTTCTTTCTGGAGGCATCTCCAAGGGAAAATCTTGTAATACTTTTTTGTGTTTTTAAATTAATTCTTGAATCTTTGGAGACTCGATGTTAACTAGTTCCAAGGCCAATATTTCCATTGGATGACATTGTACTATATATGTCGATGTCCCTTTCCAAATTGACTTCAACATCTAATGGGAAGATACAATTTGGTTTTGTGGCAATTGAAATCCATGTAACTTATACTTTTCTCCTTGCCATCGAAACTCCATAAAGTGTTTTTGATGGTTGGTAGAGTAAGTGCCGAATGTTTGTAGCCATTAGACACCTAGGACTACATCCACTCCTCCCAAATGTACAGTGTAAAACTAGGATTCTAAATCGTAGTCTTCAATTTGTAAATTAACTTTATGACATTTTCCTACGCCTTCAATTTTTTTCCTGTTTGCTACCATAAATTTCATATTGGGCATTGGGTATATGAAAATATTCAATCTTTTTGCAACATTTGTGTTAACAAAATTATGAGTCTTTCTCGTATCTATCAAGACCATTACACTGCTCTTCTTGGTGTGCCTTTTTAATGTTAAGGTCTAGGGCTAAGTTATTCCTATCACAGTTAATAGTGATATTTGCAGTGCATTCTCATTGTCTAAATCTAGGGAGAAATGTTGAGGATCTTCTACTTCTTCAACTAAGACCTCACTATTTGAATCCTCTTTTGCTTCACATTTATATAAATTCTAGACATTACTTCCTCAAAGGCATTTTATGTTTGGGGTCCCATTTTTCACCACAATGTTTGCATTTGCCTTCTTTTATTCGTTGGGCTTCAAATTAGGTTTTCTTCCTTCTCTTAACTACAATGGAAGGTATTTTGGATATTCTATATTTGTAGTTTAGAGAATCATTCCTCTTGAACAAAATTTCTCAAATTTGGGCAGTGATATTTTTTTGAATTTCTTCTCTATAGCTTCTGCTTTCCATATTGCATCTTCCATAGTTGTAATATCATGTAGCTTTAGCTCATTTTGGATGTGTGATTTCAATCCGGTGATGTAAAATTGCAATAAACGTCATGTCAATAATCCAGGTACTCTGTAGCAAGTGCTTCCCATTCACGTGTAAATTCATCCACATTTCCTTTTATTGCAACGTAATAAGTTCTATGGAAAAATCCTATTTTTGGATAACTTTGAATCATTTAAAGAAGGTCTTTAAATTTATTCCAATTTATTGAATACCCTGATTTTTCCCACCAAATATACCAGTTATACGTGTCTCCTTCCAGTCGCATGGATGCATATCAAATATTTTCATCGTCATTATAAATACCATATATCTCAAAATATTCTTCCACTTTGTTGAACCATGCCACAACTTGTTTTTCATTTCAGACGAATTTTGATAATTCCAGTTTTGCTTGAGGAGGGTATGCAAATATTAGTTAGTTATATGGTGGGTATTAGTTCTAGATCATCATGCCATGAGTAGGTATATTTAATTGTGGATTTGGAGTATTAGGCAAGCTCTGTGGTATATTTATTTGGGGGATTGGTATGTTAAGCGAATTTGGTGAATTGGAAGTCTATAAAGCGTTTTGTTATGGACTAGTTGTCTTTTGCGATGGGGCAAGGTTTATTAAGAGCTTTTCTAATGAGCTAAATTTATGTTGCAATTCAGCATGATTTTTTCCAACCAATGCTTTCAGTGGTGCTTGATCCTATTGTATGACATTGTGATTTTAATTGATCTATGATTCTAAATGTGCGTGCTTCTCTGTTAATACCTTCTAAAGTGCATCATGTTGTTCTTCCATCATGGTCAACATCATATTGAATTCACTCATAGTCATTGTCGTCATAACTGGTGGGGTTTTTTAATCTATTTTAACTTCTTCGAAACCTTTTGTTAATTAATTAATTAATTATATTGAAATTTATTTTATATTTTATAATATTATATATATATATAAGATATATCCTAACTAAAAACTAAAAAGATATCCCTGTTAACCCAGCTTATGGACACTAGTTAACCACATTACTTAGCCACACGCTATTCAAAAAAATATACAACACATTTTTCGATAGGGATATGTTAGGTACACTGTATGACAACAACAGTGGCCTCACTGATCGATTTGAAACTAGGATGAGATCAATTGATGACAGCGACTACCAAGGACGCAAAGGCATTGGCGACAACCACTCATAGTGATGACTTGGCACATGGCAATGGTCGCTCACAAAAATGGCTTGGCACATGGCAATGGTAGAAAACTCGCAAGGACAGGAGACAGACAATGCAATGGAATAGTGTACCAACAATGGACAACGCGATGGCTGAATTAGTGACCTAGCAACGCAGCTCTGATAAGCTTCATGATTTTGCTAGATCTTATACCAAATGCTACAAAAAAAAATGAATACGTGATATATATATATATAGGATGATGAATATTTCAATGAGGGCCCCCACTATAAATACCTAAGCAGGAAGGCCCTTCACTTATGGACATGTCTTTTTGATAAGACGCATCCATTCATTAACTAATTAACTATCATTTATTATTTTTGTAACATTGTCATCTAAATATACCATGTCTATAGTAAGATTGACATCCCCAATCTTGTGTTGAACTTCATTTATTACAATATCATCATCTTCTACGAGAATTTCAAGTTCTTTGTTTGGAGATCCCTTTACCCTTCCAAGAGCCATCTTTTCTTTCTAATGATATCTCTCTACAACGGAAAATTTACCACAAAATTATGTTTCCTTCATTTGGTCAAGTACCTACATCAAAAGCTCCCAAAACACAATTAGTTTCTTGGTAAAAAATTATTTAATGATCTCCAATTTGATTTGTGCATTCTCTATTTAGTCATTAGATATTAGTGGGATATATGAAGTCGTGGCACTTTTTAATCATGTTTGTTGGGTTGTAGGTTCGCAAGCAATTGGCTCAAGTAATTCCTTCCCTTTCATCCAAATTCATCATTTTTAATAATAGTAACCATGATAAGTTGTTCATGCAAATAAGTTATTTTTTTGGAGATTCCTTTGCCCTTCCAAGAGCTATCTTTTCCTTCTAGCGATATCTCTCTACGTCAGAAAATTTGCCACAAAATTTAGTTTCCTTCATCTGGTCAAGTAACTACATCAAAATCTCCCAAAACACAATTGGTTTCTTGGTAAAAATATGTTTAGTGATCTCCAATTTGCTTTGTGCATTCTCTATTTGGTCACTTGAAATTAGTGGGACATATGAAGCCATGGCACTTTCTAATCATGTTTGTTGGGTTGTAGGTTCACATGCAATTGCCCCAAGCAATTCCTTCCCTTTCACCCAAATTCATCTTCTTTAATTATATAAACCATGATAGCTTGTTCATGCAAATAATTACCATCCCTCAAACTATTCCTACTTGACCTTGACATTAGCTTCATGTTGCTTAAGCATTGCACGCAGTATCCCAAAGTCAAATACTAGTTTTCTAGAGGCATTCAAATTGGGAAATTTCATGTTTGTTTCTAAAGGTATACACAACCTTTTCCTGAAGAAAATCATGCACCAACATGAACTAATAACATTGAGAATGCAAATTATCGAGTTTTAGAAGTTCATCATCATCCTTAGATAGAAATACCAATGACAGCCTACTAGTACACAAGATGAATCTAAGAACATTATAAGTAACCTTCCAAACTTCCTTCCCAAAATATAAATTTCCCAATTTTTGCACTAATTTCCCCTTGGTCATAAACAACCATGATTTTGTTAGCTTTGCCTTCAACTCAACTTCATCTGCACATAATCTCTCCAAATTTGAAGGAAACAATTTTATAATATTCCTCAAAGAAACAATGTTTTTGTTTTCGTTCTGACTATTGCTCATGATTTTAGGGTTAGCCTTAGGGTTTGTAAAGTGGTTATTGAGAGAAATTTGCCTTCCTCAAACTTAGATCCAAACGCATCAGATTTATGATCCCTTTCATCTTCCCTACATTGTCTTTTTATCTTCTATATCTCCGTTGTCTTCCTCTCACATAATCGTAATCTTCTTTATCATGCTACTTCATTTGTTCCCCAAGATCTACTTCATGCTTCCCTAAGGTTTAATTCTCTTCATGTATCTTTCTTCAACTAAGGTCTACTCTTCCTTATTCCTAAATCTCATCTTCTCATATTTTAGAGATGGAACACTAGCATCATTATTGTTAAATTGATGATCTAATTTGGAGCATTTGTAACATTTTCTAATAAGTCCTTATCTACACCATCTACACTATCATCTTCATTCTCACTTCTTTTACTATCTTTAGATTCATGATCATGCTTAGTGTATATAGTGTCCATAGTTTTCAATTTGCTTTTACTCTTTTTCGAAAAAACATACCTGGAAATCTATAGGGCAACCTTAAGAGACAAATAAGCCTTCTAATGGTAACTTTGATACATCAAATATTTCCTTATCTGGATGTAAATGTATTGACCTCAAATACATCACAAACGCCCATTATGCCATTTGAGTAAAATCCTCATCTTTTAACCAAGTATGGTTAATTTAAAAGGATAACCCTTGAAAACAATATCATTATGTCGTTGAAGAATAATAGGAGAGTGGTGTGACAGCCTCTCCGTGGCAACCCACGAACACATCAACCCCATACACTCCAAAAAATTCTCATGCACCAAATATATATCCAGCCTCTTAGCAATCCCCTCCAAACCCGTGCGATCGTTCCTCCATGTAGGGACAATGGGAGATGGAAATATATCCACCATATGATTTGCCTCAAAAATCCCCTTCAAATATTCCTTCAAAGGATCCATTTTGCATTTAGAATCCCACATCTAATGTGCAAATAATGTCAAATTTAAATCCCCTGACAGGATTAGGGAACCGATCTTCAACAAGTCGCTTTTGTCCAACAGATCCCAAAACGCCAACCTAGAATCGTATGGAACATAAGTGTTTAAAATATGAAATCAATATCTAGAGCCATGAACAAAGCCTGATAGAAAAATCCCTAGGATTTTGCTCAGATGTTTCGTGATTTCTAGGTGCAAGAGTTGCTCCATGGTGAGTCGTCGAATATGGAACAAGCCTATAGCAAACTAGTTGCATTAAAGAGAAAGGTGAGGCATTGGATCAATGACAAGCAGTGCAGGAATTTAATTGACTTAAATGAGATTGGTCGAAAATTAACAGCTACGAAAAACCCATCAAATCTGGATTACTTCTCCGAGTCCTAGCAACAATTGGCTATGAAACTGGAGAGAAAAATGAGACACGTTTTGAACTAATAGGAAGCAGAGTGGAGATTGAAGAGTAGGGCCATATGGTTAGCAGAGGGCGATAAAAACACAAAAAAAAAATCATCAATTTGCCACTCGGCATAGCAGTGAAATTTCCATTTGGGAGTTGGAGGGAGCAGATGGTCATTCGACGGTGAACATTGATAAACAGTTAGAAATATTACAAGTTTACCCTGTTGAGAAATCTAGGGCATTAGCATTAGGTGATTTCTCTTTTATTAGTGACTATTTGTGAATGAATTTTACTTCTTTCGATTAGGATCTTCTTCTTATTAGATTATTAGTGTTCTTCTTCATCAAACAGTGACCAATGCATGAACATAAACAGACAAGAGACACATCGTGTAGGCTATGAGCCAGGGCCAAAACCTCTCACTCTTTGGGAGGAAAACTGCACAAATTCTTCTTCTAGAGATTCTAATTGACGAATACCAAGACCAAGACCCTTGACCTATTAGCCACTCCAAGACCAAGACACTGCTTCTCTTGACTGTCTTTTCTTCTTCGTGATTCTTCCTTCGCTTTGACCTTCTTTGCATCAAGACATTGTCTTCACATCATCGTCTTATCAAGACCTTCTCATCATTGTCTTCAAGATCTTCTTCTCGCTGTCATGACCTTCATAGTACCGAAATGTATCACCGGTGCACTATGAATTGTCTCATCTTCTTCGTTGCCACCGAAATACGAAATGTAGAGGGATCTGAATTCCCTTAGACACCCAAACTCTTCCTCTGCCTCTTAGACCGAGTTCACAAAACAATATTCCATCACCCACTTAATGCTCGTGGATGATCTGTTATTTATAGATAATGCTTTTGATGGGGAATGGCAAAATCTACTTCAGATTATCTCTGATTTTGGGTATGTCTCCGGTCTCTATATGAATCATTCAAAATCCATTTTAATAGATGCTTCTTCTGACGCAGCCTCTGTTGTTGCTATTGCTGACATCTTTGGGGTCAAGACTATTGCCACGGACATCTGTTTAAATATTTGGGCTTCCATCTCAAACAAACAAGTATCACATTAAAGATTGGGAGTGGTTGTTAGGTAAATTCAAAAGCAAACTCTCTAATTGGTCTTCTATGTGGTTGTCACTGGGTGGCAGGTTGATTCTGGTTCAGTCTGTTCTTCAAAGCATTGTTGTTTATTGGATGCACTTATAAGTATTTTTTTTTTAATGTATTTTATATAAAATTTGTAAATAATATTTGAAATATCTTATTTTAAATTTGTAAATATTTTATTTTAAACTAATACTTGTAAATAGGTCTTTTACCTATAATCCATATCTCTCTTTCTATATAATTCATGATGCTGCATTTTGTGTTTTTCGCAGGTCTAGATAAAAAGCAAAGGCATAAGGTTTGAAATATTTTATTTTGCAGGTCCTTTGTCGGGGATAGTCTTTAGCATTGTGGAAGCAATCACAGGCCCAAAAAAAGCTGTCTAACTCAGCCACAGGCTTGACTGGCTCTCCCTTACTTAGCCGCAGCCTTAAAAGCCCTGGATACTCCTGCTGCAAGTCTGGAAGGCCCCCTTCTGCTTTTGGATCAAAGTTTTTGAAGGATTTGAGGCTATTTCATCTCAGCTGCAAAGGCTTTAGAGGGCATATTTTTATTTTCAATTTTTTCATCTCTAACCCTCATTTTGCAGGTGGTCCTAGCCATTTTTCTCCATCAATTCTTGAGGAGGAATTTGTCATTTGTTGTCTCTGGTTTATTTCAAAAATTCTGAGTAGGCTGCATTAATTTTGAGGGAGTTTTACAAGCCTTTGTGAGGATTTATCAATCCTTTTGGGGCATAGAATTATTGTGATAACCCTTATCTCCTCAACAGGGCCAAGAATCCCTCCTTGAAAGGTCTGATCACCTCCCCATATCAGTTTCTGGGCTAACGAATTTGTGTTTGCAGGTTTGACGTTGCTTGTTGGAAGGGTTTTCATATTCTTTTTTGTCCAAAAAGGGTAATTTTGGTGCTTGACTTGACATATCAGCCACCAAGGAAAGATCGCAAGGCTTTGAGCCCCTAATCTCTCCCAACCGTGACCTCTGCAGACTGACATAAGTATCCAGGTCTATAAATTTTGTTCCCACCTATCATTTGACTCTTTTGCAAGGAGCCATAATCGATTTTCTTAGAGGGTCTGTTCAATCAAATTTGGCATATAACTAAGCCCTATTGTCTTGGACAGATCTGAGAAAGTCTTGTGGGAGCCCTAATCTTTTCTTACTGTGAGCATTAAGCCTCTTTCTTTTACCTGGTGCAAAAATTTCCTAGAGGGCCTGAAGTATTCACAATTTGCCAAGGCCTCAAAGCCTTTGAAACTTGATAAAGTCCCTTAACATTTAATAAAAATCTAATCCAGATCTAATCGAAAAAAAATTTCAATTGTGGAGATTGGCTTAATTTTCTCTTGGCTGTAACTGTAAGTAACCCTTTTAGTCATTAGTGCAAGAAGATATTCTCAGGGCCTGAAATATTTCTCCACGGAGGAGCATTATTCAGTCATCTCAGAACGAGATATTCAGTATTTTTGAGAAGACATTTGAGCCTCAAAATGCTACCAAGTCATCATAACAATTTTATATTGAGTTTGAAATTTAAATTGTGATCTGTTTCTGGGCTGATTGTAAAGACTGAACATTATTTGGTGACTAGTCTGGATTTGTTCTTGTAGTATTTGCATCATTCTTGATTGCTGGCTTATTTTGGTTTTGGAGAGATAAACTGATCTTTACTTGCTTTTACAGAGACTCAACACCATTTCTTGTAAGGTTTTGTTATGCTGATATAACTTGTGTGTTTGCAGCAGCTTTTAGATCACAGGGTTAAGAGATTCATTCAGCTTAAAAGCTTCATTGATCTTTGGAAGTGATCAAACATCAAACATTGAGGAGATGGCCTTCAAATCCTAATAAATTTCAGCTAAAATTTTGATCAATTTTCAGTCTTGGTGAAGGCTACAAATGGAGCCTTGATCCACTGCTTTGGAGAAAATTGCAGTCAGACCATAAAGGGATCAGCCCATCATTCCAGGGAGAGAATTGTCTTTGTAAAATCTTTTCATTCTCCTTTAAGAAAGAGCCTCTCCCTCTGTCAAGAGGATATTTTCCTTTCTGCGACCCTCATTAATAAAATCATCTCTTCTCTTGAGGGAGCTTGGAATTCATTTCTAAAGCATCCTTTCTCCTTATTTAGGAGGGCTAGCTAGCCCACTAACTCTTGCTAACTTAAGATCTAGGCACTAACACCTGCATTTTAACTTGCATCCTAATTTTCGTCTCTTAACTTGCATTATTTTCCTCTCTAATTGGCTTTGTTTCACCGAGCAATATTATATGCTTCATTAATCTTGCAAGTTTGGGTTTAAAGGTAATCATAAGTAGAATAGCATTTCTCTCTTTGAAGCATCTGATTGAAGCATCACATTGACATTTCGCATCTCATTTTGCATTCATTCAATCTTTCTCTCATTTGGCATATTGTTAATTATGAGCATTTTATTTCTCTTGCAATATTGTAGTACTACTCTTGTATTCGTCTTTAATTTCTTGCTCATTGATCACTAATAACGCTTTGTCATATTTTACTTGAGCATTTATCTTGAAGTACAAGTCATTTTCATCCTTGCAAGATTCATTTTCTGCTCATACTTTTGAATATTGTGCCATCTTTCCTAAACTAACATTTTTCTAGCAGTACTTGTATCTTGTAACTTGATAAGTCCATCCATTGTGCAAGTATATTTCATCTTGAGCATTGTTATTAAAGGCACTGGTCTCATAACTTTAAATCTAAATAGCATAATCTAATTGAATAGCCTAAGCACTATTTCATTATGTTAAGATACATTGTGCTCATTTAATAATCACACTTGCACCTAATTTAAGTCAAGCTATTAAGATAATTTTAAGTGCATTTCCTAGAACTTGTTGGTTCCCAACAAGTTTCCCTTCATCATCCACCCTTTCAACCTTTAGAGACTACCCCCCCTTAGCTTGCCTAGGAGATAGCTAGAACGGGTTGGGCAGGGATCAGAGTGACATCCCCTGCCTTGAGCGTTGTGGCTCTTGGTGTACACTTCGGGTGACAACAGGGTGGATGTCTAGTTATAAAAAATTTCGATCACTGCCATTCTATGTCATATGGGGAATCTGGAAGTGCAAGAATAGATGCATTTTTTAGCAACATCCTATGGACATCAATCGGACCAGTATAAATATATGTTCTCTCTTCAATGAGACTGGTCCTTGGGAGGGCAAGAGTTTGAGGAGGTGCATCAAACTGATCGATATTTGGAGTTGCTAACCTATGGGGTTTTTTGACACGGCTTCAAACATGAATAAATGTGGGAGTGGTGCATCTATTGCTCTAAAGTCTAGAGATTTCTATCATTTCAGTTGGTTTAGTGGGATGGGTACCAACACAAGGGCGGAGATAATAGCACTTTGGGGTGTTTTATATTGTGCTAACTAGTTAACCATTAAGGTTTTGGATGTATATGGTGTTCCAAAAGCAGTCATTCAGTGGGCAGCGAACGAGACTTCCTTCAACCCTCATATGCTTTCTTTTTGGATGCTCAGGATTAAGAATCTGATTGGAATTTTTGATAGGCTGTCATTTTCTCATATATTCCAGGGGCAAAATGGGTCCGTAAATGCTTTGTCAAAAGTTGGTTATCGTTATCCTATTGGAGAGATCAACTACAGTGCATATTTCAACGATAGCTATCTTGAATCTGGGGAAATTTACTATACTTGAATTTGTGGGGGAAAACTCTTTTTGGTACATTTTTCATAGATGTAATCTTGCTCAATATATGCTGAGAATTATATGTGGACGGTGTATATATTTTTTTTGTAAAAAGGTTAACAATACTATATTAGGATATTTTTGTTATATGCCCTATGGGATGCATGGGTCATACTGTTTTAACATGGGCTATGCTTGGTGATAGTTGCTTGAAGGCCGGATTTTTCTAATATATGTAAATAGTTTCTATTAATAAAAGACTGTTATTTTTTTCCTACTGAAAACGAATATAATTTAGATCTGGAATTTTTTATAGGAGCACTACTAGTGGAGTTGAAGTAAATTGGAGTTTGCTTGCATTTGCCTTAATCACTTCAATAGGAAACTTAGCCCGCTGTAGTGGCATCAACATTTTCATTTTTCAATGGCTTTCTTTTGATTTTACCTTTCTTTTAGCAGCATCAACTTCCAGGGCAAAGTTTGTCGACCCAGACTCAAGGATGAGGATGAGAAGGTGCCAACCCCCATGACCAATGACCACCAACCCAAAGAATAGAGATGGAACAATGGGAAGAATGGAAAGTGGTAACTATGGAATATCATGGGCACACTATTTTAATCAAAGCCTCCCTAGTAGTGTCCTTCCCATAACCCTAAGGCCTTACATGAGATCCCATTGGACTAGAGTCAAAGACTAACTTCCCAAATGAAACAAGAGAACAAGAATACAATCAGGATCAAAATGCCAATGCTAATGTTAAATCTAATGCCAATAGAAATGCAAATCAAAATAACCTCATAGGGCTAAGAAATGGCATCTTGCCTCATTCAAACCATTGAACTTTGATGCTTTTCGTGGAGCTCCTCACCAATTACCTAATAAACAACATGAATGGCTGCCTAAGTTTGATGGGTTGATGGGAGTGCTATTATTAGCAGTGTTATCAGAATCGGACTAGAACTGGTCGAACTAGCCAATCCTTCTGTTCTTGGCCCAAAATCAGTCTGAACCGAGCCTCTGAACTGGAATAGGCCAGTTCGGTACCGAACCAGCCAGTTCTGTAATGGAATGGGCCAGTTCTGTAACAGAACCGATAGGTTTGGTACCAAAGCGACCTATTTCATTGAACCAGCCGGTTCAAAACCGGTTCCGTGTATTTTTGTACCTATTTCAGCCGATTGGCCCACTTCTAATTCTACCCTAGGCTAGCCTAATATTCAAGCCTATGGCCCTCAGCTTAATAATCAAACCTATGGCCCTAGTATTGCTATGCAATTCATGGTAATATTAAATTCTTAAAGTAAAAGGATGAGAAAGATAAACATTACCATGTAATGACTCTATATGTTTGAGAGTGGTTCCAAACTCATTGGATTTCATATGGATAAAGTAGAATTTTAGATTTCACCTAAAATCCAACAGACTTGACAGTTTTTCAGGATTTCAGGATTACAACGTTTCCATTGGATTTTGTCATGTACGAGGGTATGTAACTAGCATTTAATAGAGAGCACTAAGCCCTCTATGTACTTTGATGTTAGTGGCATTGGTTGTTGAACTCCTCTATCATGACTCCTAATGTACCCATCACTCAAACAAAATCTTGACATGA
This sequence comes from Pinus taeda, assembly GCA_000404065.3. Classification (NCBI taxonomy): domain Eukaryota; kingdom Viridiplantae; phylum Streptophyta; class Pinopsida; order Pinales; family Pinaceae; genus Pinus; species Pinus taeda. The sequence goes on from APFE030730492.1 coordinate 26,890, forward strand.
CATGCTACGTTTTTTCTATCTTATTTTAATGGCTAAATTGTTATATTGATGACGAAGACCCCAATATAAGCAATGATTTTGATGATATGTAGGCATTTGTTGTAGCGTGAATTTTTTTGGATGCTAGAGGCCATCTAGAGCCTATTTGTTGATGTATTTTCGGTTCAGAGATGGATTGCACTTGACGTTGTTTTGGTTATGTGCACCCTTACATGCTATGTAAATGAGAACTTTTGCATTTTTTGTATAAATGGTTTGGATTCATATGGATGCACATGAATATATATGTTTTTCTTTAAAATATGAATATTTTATGTGTTTTTGGTAAACCTGTTTTTTACCAGTTTCGGTCCAGTTCCGACTGGTTTCTGGTCCACAAGGTTTTTCGGTTCGATAACCAATTCAGTTCTGATAACATTGATTATAAGCGCCTAGAAACATGTGGACAACTTTATTTGGGCAATTTTTCATTAGAATATTGAAGAAGATGAAGAGGGTGTTGTTATGATGTTGTTTGCATTGACTTTTGAGGGGAATACTAAGGATAGGTATGCCAACCTACCTCGAGGAAGCATCACCAACTTTGATCAGTTGGAAGATGTCTTCAAGAAGAGATGGGTTAATCATCTTGATGGAGGTATGGCTCTTGGCAAGTTTCTCAAAACTGATAAGAAAGACAAAGAAAATATCAAAGAATATATCCAAATATTTGACAAGAACTTTGGAGAAATCTCTAAAAGGCTTAAACCATCTCATGACATTATCTTGTAAAAGATTTATTCAAGGTATCCATGGGCACTTTACATTGTGAAAATTTTATCACTGCAGCAACTGATTTACTTTTCCTACTTATTTCATCAATAGTTATTCATGAAATTACTTCAACAAACATTAAGATAAGTATTGTTGCAGATATCACACCGTAATACAGAAACAAACATATGCACACATTGACACAGTTATTTTGAACTAATGTCCCCAGAAAACCCAATGTGGGAAAATCGGTGTAGCAAGGGAGGATTTTATTATTCAGCAATTTTCTTGTACAACAGGTTGCCAAACTAGCTTACCCACAGATAGACAAACTTCCAACACTTTTCTAAACCCAACATAGGCAATTCTAACCTCTGCTAACGTAGGAATTTACAGGGTAAGTTCCTCAGACAGAACACCAGAAGGACACCGCTCACAAACAGATCACAGATCAATAC
>APFE030730492.1:38711-121228 GCA_000404065.3 Pinus taeda
TCTGTTTAGAATCTGCCCAAACCCTTTCTGGGTATTGGAGATCTTATGTGCCCTAACCTCTCCACCAAATTTCGTGGCTAGAGCACATCCGATGCTACCCCAAATCAACACTCCCTCTTAGCAAGGACTGTGCTCGAGCAATACTCCTCACTGAGTATTACTCTGATCATCTGGCATCGGTACCTGTGCTAATGCTAGGCCTTCCTGCCCAACATCCTCTGCACTACTGCCTCTTGTACTGCTACCCATGACTCTGCTAATGCCACTATTGCATCTGTATGACAGCTCCCTATGCATCCGTGCTGTTGTTGGTCCTTTCTCCCAACACTGCAACTCCCTCTGCATCTGTGCTATTGTTGGTCCTTTCTCCCAACACTGCAACTCCCTCTTCATACGTGCTACTAACACACTTCTTCTGAAAGGGGTTCTTTACCATCCCCATCTTTTCCCTGAAATAGTCAAATTTTGACTTTCCAAGGGCCTTCATGAGGATATCTGCCACTTGTTCCCCTATAGGAGTGTATCTCAACTGTACAGCTCCTCGTTGGACAGAATCTCTGACAAAGTGACACAGGATATCAATAGGCTTCGACATATCATGAAATATTGGTTTCTCAGAGAGTTTGATGCAACTCTGATTTTCACACATGATCCTGGTCGCCTCCATATTTCTTCTGAATAGGTTTACCAGCGGTTTTCTGCAGTTTTCTGAGCCATATGGCCTCACACGAAGTTGTGCTTGCTGCCATATATTCTCCCTCAGACAAGCTCAGAGCCACGGACTTCTGTTTGCTACCGCACCAGGAGGTTATTCTTGATCCAATGTTAAAACAATACCCAGAGGTACTTTTCCAATCCACTGAACTTCCTGCCCAATCTGCATCAGTAAATCCACTCAACCTGATATCCTTCCCCTTGTTGTACAAGAGCCCATAATCAACTATTCCCTATAAATACCTGAGAACGTGCTTGGCTGCTGCCCAGTGAGCCCTCTTTGGTTTCACCATGAACTGACTTAGGGTGTTGACAGTGTAGCAAATATCTGGCCTGGTGTTGACTAGATACATCAAGGACCCTATGAGCTGTCAGTATAGGGTGGGATCAACATCCTTGTCTTCTGATGCATCAATCTTCTTCCAGTTGATGATCATTGGCATAGCCATAGGTCTACAGTCTCCCATCCTGAACCTTTTCAGGATTTCTGTAGCATACCTTCCTTGCCCAAGCTAGATTTCTCCTTTCTACTGCCAAATTTCCAACCCTAGGAAATAGTGCATTCGTCCTAGATCCTTCATATCAAACTCTGTGGCTAGATTCTTCTTGCAGTCTTCAATGAGTCTGGATGATCCTGTCAGGAAGAGATCATCCACATATAATACTAAGATAAGTGGCTCACTCTCTACGACCAGATAGTAGAGATTTGGATCTGCGTCACTCTTGACAAACCCCATCTTTTGCAAGTATCCATCTATCCGACCATACAACGCTCTTGGTGCTATCCGACCATACCACGCTCTTGGTGCCTACTTTAGCCCATACAAGGCTTTCTTCAGTCTGCATACATGAGACTTCTTCTCATGAGTTTCAAAGCCCTCTGGTTGTTCAATGTATACTTCTTCTTCTATTACCCCATTCAAAAATGTCGTCTTGACATCCATCTAATGGATCTCCCATCCCATCTGGACTGCAAGAGATATCACGGTCCTAATAGATGTATACCTTGCTACCGGGGCGAAGGTTTCCTCATAGTCAATCCCTTCCTTTTGAGCACACCCCTTAGCCACAAACTTGGCCTTGTATTTTTCAATATTGTTGTCCGCAACATATTTGATCTTGTAGATCCATCTTGAACCTACCACAAATCTGTCTTGAGGCCTTGACACCACCTCCCAGACATCGTTTACCATTATGGAGTTATACTCCTCCACCATCGCATCTAGCCAGACCTAATGTTGAGCTGCCTCCTTGAAGCTGGCAAGCTCTCCATCCTGAGCTACTAACGCCTGATACCTATCTGGCTGTTTTCGCTCCCTTTTACTGTTCCTCGGCTCTCCGATGAAGTCCTCTACATCACGCAAAATCTGACAAAGTTCCCTGCTGGTTCTTCCTCTGCCAACAAGTGCTTTTGTTCGCTCCTCTTCCTCATCCTGAGAATCTTCCTGATCTGAGGGAGGATTCTTCACTTCCGTTGGTTGAAGAGGCATGACCAACAGATCTTCTTTCAACTGCTCCTTGGAAGGCATTTTGCAAGATCTTCTGAAAGCTCTGTCCTCCATGAACTTTACATCTCGTCGTACTACTACCTTCCTGCTCCCTGGAAGATAGATCCTATATGCCTTAGCGTTCTCACTCCAGATACCCCTTTTCTGCAGTTTGATCCAGCTTCCTCCTCTTTTCTTCGGGTATGCGACAATATGCCAAACTCCCAAATATCTTGAAATGACTGACTTCAGGTGTCTTCCCAGTGAAGACTTTCTCTGGAGTAATCTTGCATAATACCCGATGAGGAGGCTTGTTCTAAACGTAGACAGTTGTGTTGCATGCTTCTGACCATTGAAATTTTGGCATATCCTGATCATACAGCATGGCCCTAGTTGCTTCTATAGTAGTCATGTTTTTCCTTTCTGCCACCCCATTCTGCTCTGAATTATAGGGAGATGTCCACTCTCTTCTGATGCCCTCCTTAGCACAATAATCAATGAAGTCCTTATCAACATATTTTCCACCATTATCTGAGCGCAAGACTTTTATTTTCTTACCTGTCAGATTCTCCACTAGAGCCTTGAACTCCTTGAATCGACAAAAAACCTCATCCTTGGTTTTCGGAAAATAGATCCAAGTTTTCCTCGAGTGGTCATCAATGAAGGTAAGGAAATACTCTGCAACGCTGAGAGCTTTGACGGACATAGGTCCGCAGATATCTGAGTGTATCAATCCTAATACACTCTTGGCCCTATGGTTACTCCTAGGAAATGCCGCCTTGGCATACTTTCCTAGAGCGCATCCCCTGCATACATCATCTCATTCCGTACTCAGGTCCGGAACTCCTGTTACAGTGCTTCTGAGAATTCTCAGAGCTCCATGGTGCAAGTGACCCATCCTTTTGTGCCATAGTTCATTCAAGTCTTTGTCCCCATGACTGCCTATTAGTGCCATTGGAGATTCTAGTTGTAATTTGTACAACCGATTACTTTTGATCCCGATCTGCACTTTCTTTTTCCAACTTGGGTGTTTGATGTATAGCTTTTCCTTAATGAAGTAGATGTCATAGCCCATGCCTTGTAGTTGTGACACGGAAAGTAAGTTCATCCCCAATCCTGGCACATGCAACACATTTGTGGCATGGAACCGCTCTCTCGATTCTTTCTGAAAAACTATGGTACCCTTTCCTACTGGAGTACACTTTGCCTTGTTCCCCATGGTGATCTGAAAGTTCATTTTCTCTTCTCAATATTCTGAGAAACACTCCCCGATTCTCGTCATATGCCACGAGGCTCCACTGTCTATATACCATACTTCTGATGATGCAGCACTAGTCATGCATGCCACTTCTTCTTCCAACCTGGAAGCCAACATAGAGAAATCGAAATCTATCTCTCTTGTGCAATCTTCTGAAAATCTGCGTGAGTCCCCTAAGGTGGATGCCTCTACATCGTGGTCTCGACCCACAACTGATTTTCCCTTTCTGTCTCTGATTACTTCCTCTGATACCATGCGAAAATTTTATCGCTGCAGCAACTGATTTACTTTTCCTACTTATTTCATCATAAGTTATTCATGAAATTACTTCAACAAACATTAAAATAAATATTGTTGCAGATATCACACCGTAATATAGAAACAAACATATGCACACATTGACACAGTTATTTTGGACTAATGTCCCCGGAAAAACCCAATGTGGGAAAACCGGTGCAGCAAGGGAGGATTTTATTATTCACCAATTTTCTTGTACAAAAGGGTGCCAAACTGGCTTACCCACAGATAGACAAACTTCCAACACTTTTCTAAACCCAACGTAGGCCCTTCTAACCTCTGCTACAGTGTGAAACCCTCTGTGTCAGCCTACTGAAGCTCTGCACAGCCTCTCTGGGCTTCTGCGCCACTCCTGCAGCCTCTGCGTGAATGACACAGGCCCTTCTGGCTCTGCGCAGTCTCTGTTGCCTCTGCATGGCTTCCTCTAGCTCTGCGTCTGCCTCTTCTGCGCTGATCTACCGTCTCTCTATTCCATACTTGCTGCCTCCTGATTGCTCTCCAGACCACCAGTTCAATTTCTCAACGAACCCCACTCTAGAAATTGCACTCACTGGTCTCCGTCAGTGTGTTCTCCAAGTGCCCTTCAAGCCTCCTCTTATCCTTTTTCTATTGACATCTCAACGGCCGAGATTAAGTCCTTAATCAATGGCTAAGATTAGATCTGGCTTGATCCATGTCTTTTGGACCATTCTAACACAAAGTCATATTAATACACATTAATATTTTATTTTCCCTAAAGTTTAGACTTAGGGACTGCATTAAAAATATTAATTATTTTAATATCTCCTGATCTGTTTGGAATCTACCCAAACCCTTTCTGGGTATTGGAGATCTTATGTGCCCCAACCTCTCCACCAAATTTCGTGGCTAGAGCACATCCGATACCACCCCAAATCAACATACATATGTTTTGAGAGATAAGGAGCCTAGTACCTTGGAGCAAGGAAAGAATATTTTCATAAAAATGGAGCAAAACATCAATTATGCCCATATTGATTTGTTTAATTATCTGACAGCTAAGCTCCAAGCTGCCAAGAGCGAAGTTGATCCTAGTATAAAGAAGGTGGTCACTACTTTAGCAAAGAAGCTTAATGATATTTCAGCAGGCCAAAAAGTTTGCCATGAACAAGTTAGCCGCCCTTGAGAAAGAAAGAAGGGATAGTTACCTTTCGAGTGTTGAAAATTGTAACTAGGTTCGGTCTTCATTATGATGTAATTGTAATAATGACATTGTGTGTTATTTATAAAGAAAGAAAGAGAGAAAAATAAATATATATATTTTATTTTTGAGTATGGGTTTCATACTCAAGTTTGAGTCAAAACCATGTTCTTCGTGGTTCTAGGTCTTTCTAGGATAAAGAGTAATATTAGTCATGCGTCATAGTCCCATTTAGACTCATTGTAATGAAGAAAAATATTTATTTTTCCAGGAAAAAGCCATGGATAAGCCCAAGACCATGTCAACCTAAAGGAGGGTTATTTGACTCTCAAGAAAGGCTATAAATACAAGGGAGCTCGACCTCATTTAAACACACATCTCAAGCAAGTTCGATTTGCAATAGCGAAGGAGAAGAAGAGTCGTTGGGAGGGCGCCGAAGAAGAACAGAAGTTGAAATCTTGTTAAAGAAGCTTTTCTCTTGTCTCGCTAGGGTTTGTGAAGCTGTCAGTTGCAGGAGGAGGAAATTTTGTAGCAATTGAAGGGGGCTGAAATTATGTTGCAAGGGTTGAAGTTGCAATTATAGTGTAGAAGTATCAAATTTCTAGAAACTATCTCAAGGAAGATCTTGTTGGGGCTAGCTTGGGGCTTGGCATTAGGAAGGGCACTACTTGGGAAACCCTGACTTCGATAACGTGGTCCCATTTTCCCATTACATATTTATCACTTCCCTCCGCACATTACAAGCCCTATTCACCATCTCCCCTATCTGGATCTACATGACCACAAGTAAGAAACAAAAGAAAGGAAATTATAAAATGCAAAAGATGGTCGAGACATTTATATTAGTATGTGGGCAAAAGCCAAGCATGAGCTCTACCCCTTTATCATTATGACAATCACCCAGTTCCTAGGGCCAATGTTGCCCTATTACATCATAAAAAGGAACCATTGCACATCCCAACCCCTGGCAGGCGATGAACTGCCCCACGTTAAGGGGGGTAACCACTGTTATACATCATACACTGTATGCTCTCATTTCTTAGAGCTTAAAGCAGTAATACAAAGAAAAATCACGAAAAGGCAAAAGCCAATAAAAAGGGTGGAAAAACAAAGGTCGCGATAACTCATGCATCCATGATTGCTCCCTCCTCACATTTGTATGCCCAAAATGTGGATATCCTCATCATTGCTACACCTTTGACCATGGCATTTGGCCTTGTGACCCCTTTACCCCCATTTCGTTCCATCATTATTCACATGCCACCTATTGATTAAAGGATGTACCAAGGACATGTCTTTCCCCTTAGGGGCTGTGAAAACCTAATAGGGTCATTTATTAGCCAGTCCTACCTAGGGAAGTAACACTATTACGAGATCAAAGCCCATGAAGTGTCAATTTTCCCTTGACTAACAAGCTTGGTCCACTTAGATGCACTAATGATTATTGTCCCTAATGGTGAAGATGAAGCATTGGACATTGTGTGTAATTGGAAGGTGGTTTTCATCATGGGATGGGCAACTTAACTGGGACCCAAGTCCACTAGAGGAGCATATGATACCCTACAGGTGAAGCATTGAGAGCCATGGGACTCCTACTACTTGTAGAGCATCATTGCATTCCATGGGCACCTACAGTACCCCCATCAGTCTGCACTTTGCACCACATTATTCATGACACACTTGTACCAGTGTGCCCCAATCGGCTTCGCAGTGATCACATGGTTTGGCAATTGATTTGAGGCCTAGATGAGATTTGTCACACCCCTCGATACATGGGAGGGCTAGCACCATTCTCAGAGCCTTCAACGTTGGAGCAGAATCATGCTATTCTATCACCAGGAGACCCATGAGACACATTTTGTGCCTCAAATACAAAATTGGGTCCACGAAATGATTTGCATAGAGATTTAGGGGCCAACGCCTAGATCATGATTTATGTAGCCCTCTACACTTGCTTTGGCACTGGAGGAGACCAATGCATGCCTTATAAGGGCCTATGCATGCATGACATCAGCATTTCAACCTCTTTTGTGGGTTAATTTTTATGTTTTACATCGGTTATGAGGTTGGCTTGTAACCTCACCTAGTATTAGCCCATTATTTTATGATTTAAGGGGGCTTAGGCTAAATTTAGAGATCATTAGACATGTATAAATTAGAGGGAGATCATTTCACACTCTCATCATCATCACTTGGAGAATTCGGACCTCATTAGAGATTTCGCACTTGTTTCCTTCTTGGCTATTGGAGATTTTTTGGATGCATTTCGATGTTTGGAAGTTATTTTGGATTGTATTTGTAGTTATTTCTTTGGTAAATGGTGGATATACTACATGTTATCTTGTTAGTGCTTATTGTTGAAGAATTTTATCTTGAAATTGTCTAATGTATGGAATTGTTGCTTCTAGATTATGCTTATTTGTGCCCTAATTGTTGAAAATTAATTTTTGAAAGGCTATCTAGTTGAAAATTGCATATGTTACTCATTGTATAACATGTAATGAATGTTCCTAGTGGGGGAATTCTTATAGCTCTCCATCAAACTCCATGTTCCTTAGAAGTCGGTAAACACTAGAAGTTGATACTTAGAGCATCAATTTTTAGCTATGAAACCAGATTCGCTCAAACTACTTGACATGTCTGAATCCCACGAATCAGACACGATTCGTTGGAGATTCGAATCCCAAAATGGGACACGTCGTGTCCTAACGGGACACAATCGAATCCCGGTCATGCCCTATTAGGACACAACGTGTCCTGATTTTGGGACTTGAATCCCAATGGTCTGGAGCTTTTACCAATTTTTTGAGTTCATTCTCGTGTGGGGTTTTTTATGACAGATGGGGGTATTCATATCTGAGGCATAACTATCCCATGGATTTATTTTTCCAAAGTGTCGCTAAAGCTCTAAAGCTTTTACCAATTTTTTTAATACATTCTTGTGTGGGTTGTTGCAGAGAGTTTTTACCAACCCAGTTTGCATTCTTTAGGTGTGGTTTTAATGGCTACTATAACTGCATTGAGATAATAGTGACATTTCCATTTAGAGAATTCTTAATTTTCAAGGTGTGGTTTTAATGGTGACTATTACTACCTATTAAGATAATGGTCACAATTGCTATTTAGAGAATATGTAAATTTCACCTTCAAATTTCAGTGTGTTTTAATGGTGACTGTTACTGCATATTGATATAATGGTGACAATTGTTGTTTATTGAGATACAATTGCACAGTACAGGTTTTCAATGGTAGAATCTAGATGAATTCACACATTGGGGAACATTTGTTAATAAATCTTTATTAATCTGGTATCTCTGGGTCATCAACTTGGATATTTTGCGATAAATTACCATGTTTTATCCATCTCACATTTTAGGCTCGTTACGTTAGAGAGCCTTATTTATATGTTATTTGAAAATGAATGTGTGCCTAAACTCTATGCCTCTTGTACATGAGAAAATGTTTTGGAACAAGTTTGGTCGATAAGTTCACAAATATATGCATTTTCAATTGTGTGTTGAGTTCAACAATAGTTTTTAGGCAAATTTAGTAAAGATAATCTTCAGAAAAAATGATGTCATCATGGAATTTGGAATTTTGAAGATGGCAAACTAAAATATAATTCTAAAAGAAAATATAGTGATTTCCCAGTATCATCATCTATTTGTTTGACAACGATTTTAACCGAATGTAAAAAGATATGTAGGATGTCAAATTAAACATAAATTTGGTAAAAAGACATGAAGGATGGCAAATAAAAAATAAATTTGTATCATTAATGAGAATTTGTGTAAGAAATATCTAATTTTTAATATATATATATATATAATATATATAATATATTATATATAACGAATCCTACGTGCCCTGTTCCAGGGGGTCAACGTGTCCAAATCCGACTCTCGAATCCCCGTATCCTATGAATCCTGAATCCCCGTGTCAGGTGACTTAGATTTTTAGCCTCCTTGGAAACAATTTAGCTTAACTTGAGCCTCCTTGACTCCATATGCCCAAAGGACAAGGCACTAATCCAGGTCCTTGTTGATCACTTTCATTTTTCATCCATAAATTTTCCTCTTAAAATTTCAACCCTCTTAAGGATAGGATGTCTAATTGGGCCCTAGAGCGAAATTACTTGGGAAAATTCAAGCCTAAACATCAAGTGAAGGGTCTTGGCTACTTGACCTCCAAATTTGGTGGGCATCCACTTAAGTTTCTTCCATAAAATATTTTTCCCTAGGTGTTGCTCTAAGAGGGAAACCCTAGTTTCTCTTCCTCAACTTGAGGGCTTTCTTAAAGGTTGTATGAGCTTAGTACTTATTGAAGTATATCATAAGAAGTTGTTTCTCTCAATTGCCTTGACCTCAGGACTTCCTATACCTAAGCAAAATCAACAAACCCTAGGCCTTGTGCATTTTCATTCTAAATCTCTCATAGAAGCGTACTTTTCGTGAAGCCTTATACCCGAAATTTGTCTTTCTTAAGAGATTCTAGCCTATCACCTTATAACCTAACCTATTGTTGAGTATGTTATCACTGATGTCAAAGCAGGTGCAGCAGGTACAAGATGTCGTCATTGATGTCCCCGGTATGCTGGTTGTCTTGAATAAGATGATGCATCAATCATTGATTTTTCCTTGGAGACCATCATTACTGGATACTCTTGGTTATACTAATGATGGCGGTATGTGGAGCATCTCAAAAGGCCTCACAATTTGAGAGATATGCCCAGTCAAAGTGCAAGCCCCTTGATGTGGTCCAAAACCCCAAGGGTTATTGAGGTGGCATCATATTAGTTTGAATGATGTGGTAATGTTGGTTAATCTATGGCACATTGATCTAATGAAGAGGCAAAATTATTATTAGAGAATTTCTATTATGGGTCATTACTAAATTATATGTGGGTCAAGACTTTTGAATTTAATGTCCAAGACATATGGGACATTTTGGCTCCAAGTAAAAATTTAAATTCAATGTAAAAATTGGAGGGAGCCCCTTTGGTTCCAAAATTTGAATTTTGAAATTCAAATTTCCCTCCTTAACTCAAGTTGGCTAGCCTCTTATGTGATCTCTCTCAAAACTATAAAAAGCACTCATTAGTCCCTCTTACGTATGCATTCTGCTGAACAAATTGAAGTGCAAATTTTGTTGTCTGCCCCTTAAGAAAGTTTGACATGAAGACCAATTGAGGAGGGTTTCTTGGTGTTGGGTTGGTAATTTTGGAAAGGGTTTCGCTATTCTTGTTCTTTTGCAGGTAAATCAAGGAAATCCGAAGTGATTAACTTGATCCAAAACATCATATCTCTGTGTTTGTTTGGCAAGTAACCAAATTGCATTTGCGGACCTGAACATACATCTGGTAAGGATTGTATTCCAAAATAGAAGGGTTTCGACCTTCTTAAAAGGAATCAATCTGAGCTTAAGAATCATTGTTGTGCATGAAGAATCCTTTTATTTGTGGACCTTTTGCGAGGGTTTCGAGAATATCTTTCTCTAGTTTGGCTTTCATTGGAAGAGTTTGGCAAAGTTGAAAAATCAAGATTTGAAATGGTGACTCCTGTCGTCTAGGACTTGCTAGCCATTGCAAATTGTGTTGGGTACGCAAGTTATTAATTTGTTTCCTTGTGGAGATCATTACATTCAATTGGAGCTACTATACTCACCTTTTGCGGCAGACTAAGGCCAAGGACCAGTGAAGCAGTGGTTGAGTAGAAGGCATGATACTAGTGGTCTATTAAGCAAAACCCCTGTGACTTGTATTCTTCCGATAAAGTAAAACTCCATTGTCTAATCTTCGCGTTATGAAGTATGAAGAAGGGTTCGATGGGCTCAAGACAGTGTGGCCTCCTGATTATTGATACTTTTGTGCAGAGGTACGTTAGGCTTGGAGCCTTTAAAATAACTGCTGCCCTCAAATATTCAAGTCTTACTCCATATGATCTAACGTAAAGTCAAGGATTGGTTCCTAAATTCAAATCTCCTGGTGATGAAGTTGAAGATGAACATTGGTATCCTCCTTGAACATCTGTGTACATGACTAAGATTCTTGGTGCCCTACTTTATTGCAGAGCTTAGTACATGTATCTACACAGAGTGCGATTTGTAGGCTGAAATTTGACAGTGTATGGAGCTTTCAAAGGTCTGAAGGACATATGTCTATGTGTTACCAACCCGGAATGTGATCTAAACCAATATATGCAGCTGTAGCATTGTTTGGTGACCTATATAACTCAGGGAAGATGTGGCACTATGTTTAGTCAATAAATAAGAAGCCCGAATGAATAATATCACATTAAAGGCTTGAGGTACTTTGTGCACGATTGGGAGGCAGAATATTCAGCTATAAAGAAGTGATAGAAATACATGAAAAACTTGGCATATTCCCAAGATATATTCTCTCAGCATTGTGGTTTGGATAATGGCTCGCATTTGCATTGACAGACTGACTATATTTTCTGAGTTATGCACTGTATATATGTGCAACAGTATTGATGGTCAGTAACCATGTTAACAGTGACTACGGATGAAAGAGTGACCTTGTCACCATGTTGCACATTAGTAGAAACATTACTTTGTCTTTATAACAGTGAGTTACATCGCACAGTGACAAAAGGTATGGTAGTGGTGCATGAAGTTATGATGAAACAGTGATATCTTCAAGTGTACAAGGCATAGGTTGAACAAGAATATGCTGTCATATACAGTGATGACATATAAAGTTTGCTACTGAACAAATATTGAAATTGTGCTTAACTGCAGAATAGAGATCGAATTCATCTTGTATGCAGGATTGGTATAACTGATGTTGACCAGTGAACCTAATAGAATTACTTATGCTAGGGTTTGTGCAGAAGATTGATCGTGTGATTATGACACAAGTTTGACAGTGATATCATAGAACAGTAACCTTGATCTTAAGGCTTAGGATTATAGCATACATAGTTCTCCCTGTCATAAAGATAACATGTCCTGTGTAACACTCTCTGGTTTAATAGTAGTTGTGCAGTGCAGTGAAGCATTGATTTGATTTGACAGTTAGGATTTATGTTTGTAATAAAGATTTATTGTCAGATTGGGATTGTGATAGATATGATTGTTGTGGTATGACAGCACCATTGATATGTGACACAGGTACTTATTCTTCAGGGATGAAATAATTGGCTATGACTAATTGTGATTGATTTATGTTGACATATGCTTAACAGTGACCTTAATGAATGACTGTCACACTTGATAAATCTACATGACAGTGATATGGTTGTATGGTAGTAGCCTTAACCTGACAGTGACAACAACCTTGATGGCAGTGATTTATCCTGATAGCAGTAAGATTGTGATCTAGTAACCCTGACTCTATGGCAGTTATCATGGCAATACCTTGATGAATAATAGTGGCAGTAACCTTATATGTTAGTGTCACAGTAATCTTAAAGAACGTTGTTATTGGAGTGACTCTATTTGACAGTGTGATGCATGGCAGTAACACCTTGACAGTGACTTTAGCAAGGGCAGAATCTTGAGGCCAAATGATTGAGTTATTGTGCAACCAGTGTATGCAGCAGCAGTGACTGTGGACATTTGGAGCAATGGTGGATGGTAGCAGCAGCAGTGGTGGTAGCAGTAGTAGTGGTGGACAATAGCAGCAATAGTGGACAGCAGTGGCAGTGAGGTGCAGCAGCAGAGGCTACAGCTTGATGAGGAGCAGCTTTTTGTAGTTAGGCCATTGTCCCAGGTACAGAGCCCAAACTTACTTAGGGAGCATTTGCTTCCTTCCAGCTTGCTGGTAAAACCTCATGGGGAGTCTTAAACTTCTTTCTAGTTCAACTAGTGAACGTGTATGTAACCATACATAACAAAGCTTGTTTGGACAACATATTTTGTGTACTATCATTGATGTGATGTTTTTTTGGTTTATGCTCTGAATGTTTAAGGAAATAAACTAACAAATTGTGAAAAAATAGGAAATATTGATTCACCCCCCTCTCAGTATTTCTAACAAGAATACCTTTCATAAGGTGATCCTATCTTACCAGGACTCCTCCCTTTAGTGAAAGTCCATAAAGAGCAGGGACTCCTCGTCACCATACTGTACGGCCTGTCCACCCACTGACTGTGACTGCAACTAAGAAGTTGGTTGAGCATCCTAGTTGGGATCCTGCTACTCTTCCTCCTGCTCTGCACATTGCTCATGCTCCAAGGACTTCCTGAGAGCCCTTGCCTCCTCAAACTTCATCACGTCTAATCATTGTTTCTCTCAATGCTAGAACATACACTATGTACACCTAAGATGTCCCATTGTAGCCCACGAAAATACCCTTTTCAGTTGTGGGCTCCAACATCTTCCTGCTATCTTTCGGCACATGGCAATACACCAAACCACCAAGATGCAAAAGTGAGATAAATCAAGCTTTTTGGTCTGTGAATGCCTCCTTTGGTGTAACCCGTCCTAGAACTTTGTGTGGACTCCTGTTCTGTAGGAACATTGTTGTGTTGCATGCCTCTGCCCACAAAAACATAGGCAGCCCCTAGTCATGCAACATAGCCTTGGCCACTCTAACAATATGGCGGTTCTTTTGCTTAGCTACCCCCTTCTGCTAAGGATCATGGGGAGCTGTGAGTTCTCTCTTAATTCCTTCCTTGGCACTAAGGTCCTTGAAGGAATTTCAGATATACTCTTCACCGTTGTCACTTCTCAAGGCCTTGATTTTTCTACCTATCTAGTTTTCAACTAGGGCCTTGATTTTTCTACCTATCTAGTTTTCAACTAGGGCCTTGAATTCTACAAACTTTGAGAAGACCTCCTGCTTTTTCTTCATGAAAATATCCACGTTTTTCTAGAATGATCATCAATAAAAATGACATAATATCTATAACCAATGAGAGAAGGAGAAGAGAAAGGGCCACATACATCTAAGTGTACCCAATCTAGTACGGCTACAGCTCTACTATCTTAGTTGCAGAAGGAAGTCTTTGCGTACTTTTCAAGTGTGCAGCCCTTGCACATGTCATATTGATCCACGCTGCATTTCGACAGTTCTATGCTATCTCCTGCAATATCTTCAACACCCCATGGTGCAAGTGCCCCATCCGTCTATGCCAAAGTTCCCCTGCATCCTTGTTCTAATCACGTCCAACCTTGCTAGTCAATGTTGTTGCTGTGTCAAACTGCAATTTGTAGAGCCTCTTTACCCTTACTCCAATTTGCCTGGCCTCTTCTACTGAGTCAGAGGGTTTAAGAAAGGCTTTCCCTTTGGTGAAAATGACACCATACCCCTTGGTTTCAAGCGTTGACACTGAAAAAAGGTGTTTCTTCGACCCTAGTACATAAAGGACATTCATTGACAAATCGAGGACTGCCTGACTCCCTCTCAAATTTGACAGTGCCCACACCCATGGCTAAGTACCTATCATCATCACCAAGCTCTATGGTGATTCTTTGGTCCTTTTCAGCAAGCTGGCTGAAAAAATATTTACACCCGCTCATATGACGTGAAGCCCCTCTGTCTATGAACCATACACTGCTGGACACTAAACTTACCATGCATGCAATGAGACAAAACTCCCTCTCAAATATGGAATTGAACTCATCTATTTCAGCAGTAGTTACTACTTGATCCTTCTTGGACTTCTTTCTCTATGGACACTTAGTAGCATAGTGTCCAAAATGATGGCATTGGACTTCTTTCTTCCCCTTTAGACCTTTGGAGCTGGACTCAGTTGGTCTTGCATGTTTCTTGCCTTTGCCTTTGCCCCCTTTACCAGCTGGGGAAAATTTCTCCTCGTCTTCCTGCTTGACGTGAATCCCTGACCTTGTCTACCTTCTGATTTCTTCCTATATGCAGTCACTCCACAACCACTCCCAGTCTGGAAGCTTCTCTCTGCCTGTGACTGCATCATGGAATTTATCCCGAGACTTGTGAAGCCCTAACAACATAAGGCTCACTAGGTCACTGTCTGAAACAATCTCATTCACCCCAACAAGCTCATCCCAGACCTGGGTGAACTTGGTCAAGTAGGATGCAATGGACTCCCCCTTGGCCATGCGTATTGCCCTGAGTTTGTCCTTTAAAACCAGTGTTCTCGCTTCACTGGTACCCTGATACAAATTCAAGATTGTTGTCCATATCTCATGCATTGTCTTCTTGCCTGCTATGAGAGGAATAATATGGTCCTTGACCCCCTCAAGGACTATTCTCCTTGCCCTAGCATCCCTATCATTATGCTGAGCTAAATGTTGAGGGTCTTGACGCTAAGCCATGATATTTTTTGCGAACTCCTTGACCCCTTGGTCCTCCAACACCACAAGCATCCTCTCTCTCTAGGCACAGAAGTTGGAAGCTCCTTCCAAAGTATGTTCTGGTCTCAAACCCTAATACGCCATCTTCCTAGTCAAATTTTGCTCAAGCACTAGCGTTGGTCTGACTGACTAACTGTGTTATTTGGCTAGCTTAATGCATTCTTTGGTGGCTGGAAACTCTGAATTGTGCCTTAAACCCTAGCGTTGCTCCCTTTTCCCGTTGCTTTTTCCTTGGTGACTAGTCTTTATACAGAGCCTCGCTCTGATACGATGTTAGTTTCTCTAAAACTCAACTAACTAACTTCTAAAAATAACAAGAAAATGACTGAAACTGAAATTTAACCTCTTTCCCAAAAGTATGTTGAGTTTTTCTAACTTAACAAGCAGTGGAAATAATAATAACAACCCAGAAATTAAAAAAAAAAAATAGTCACGTCACCATAAAAAAACACATGATTTACCTAGGAAACCCAACACGAGAAAACATGCTTGTCTAGTGGCTTCTATTAAGGCGGCATCAGCCAATATTCTTCAGAAAAAAATTACAATTAGAAGGAAGACCTTCCTTATGATAAAATCTGACTCGGCCTTGTTGGAAAATGATCTAGCTCACACCCCCCCTTTGGACAAGTTGCATCGTATGAATTTTGTACAAGTCATACGGCTCTTCTGCGTGCATGTTTTGCGTTGCCTCTGAGTACTGTATGTTGCTACTGTGCTCTGCAATTGTTCTATTTTTAACACCATTGTAACTTCACAAAGCCATTTCACTCCCTTTATTCATAAGGGACTCCATCACCTCATTAAAAACATTGTAATCTCTTGAGAGCTAGGAGAGTCTCTTAGGCATCCTCCCTACCCAGTGGGGATCTCTTGCATGGTTATGTCTCTTTTCATGGAGTTATTTTCATTGGGATTAAAATTAATCATTAGAGTAGTTTAATCCATCACATTAGATTAGTCTAATTTCATTGCCATTAAAATAGTTTCAATTTCCTAGATTAGATTTCATTTTATGCTATTAGTTTATATTTCAATTTTTGCGAAGAGTAACGAACTCCATTAGGCTCTTTTTTTGAAATCAAACTTTTGTGATTCATAATGCTTGAAAACTTCTTTCAGAATAATCACATATCAAATATTTGGTGTCAACGTTCACACCAAATATTTGATATGTGATTATTCCAAAAGAAGTTTTCAATCCATTATGTGATATTTCCCACTTAGCAACATTGCTAAGGGAAATATCAATTTTTGGCCAGTTTTGAATTAATTCACATCATCACTTATGAAGTGTGGGTTTAGAGGCCTCACATGTATTTTTGATCAAATGTGAGCCCAAACATTAGAGGATGGAGGAGAAAATCGAGCCACTAGTGGTACGTGGGGGCCACTCATAGAGAATTGCGTACCACATGGGCAACACACTCTCATTGGAGCGAAGTTGGTGGGGAAAGTCGAGTTGGGCCCACATGGGCATCTTGGAGGCTCTTTGATAAATAAAGCAAGAGGCACTCATTTTGGTCATTCATTCATCTTTGAGAAAATTTTCTTTGACATAGCACGCTTGAGCGGAAGCCAAGTTTGCAAGTGTTGTTTAGCACACAAGTATTTCCGAACAGAAATCTCAACCCTTGCTTCAGTGGACTTCGAGTGTCAGCCCAAGGAGAGAGTTCCATCTATTACGGTTCGTACTAGCAACAGGGAGTGCGAGTTTGTGGAGAGGTTCAGCAGCAGCATCATAAGGATTGCGTAGTTCTTGGAGGAGGCACGTTGGGAGGTTGAGGAGTGAAGTGAATTTGGGGTTGAGACTTGAGGTGGAGTCTAGGGAAGTGCTTTATTAGGGATTGCAACCATTTTGGGGAATTTCCAGCACTTTGGAGGAGCAGCAAACACAAAATCTGTTGCAGGTTACATCCTCTGCTTGCGGAGAAGGGCTAAGCAGTTGGGGTCAATTTTGGAGCATCAAAACTAGGACAAACCCTTTCTGGGTTTTTCTAGGCTTTTGACAAGGACCTCAGAAATAATTTGGCAGAATTTTTTGGGTAGATTTGAGGGGTCAAACGAGGGTCCCAATTCAGACAACAGCTAGAGGAGCTAGGGGAAATTTGAGCCAAAATTCAAAGGTCAACATTTGGTCAATTCCTTCGTGGGTTTTTGTGGGTTATTGGTGGAGAGCCCGAGGTTAATTTCCCAAAATTTTCTGAGCACTGGAGAAGGCCCTAGCAGCTATTATTTGCAACCAACAGTGCAGTTTTCACTGGGACAGCACAAAGATTGTTGGGGACAATCATATTGCATGCTAGAGCAGCTGATTTCATCATCTGGATATTGTTAGCTTGCCTTGAGCAAGCTCAAGTGCATGCTTTCTGATTTTACCTTTGTACCCAGCAAATATATTAATAACATGGCTCGGCACAACGTAGTTTATGGAGATTTCTGGTTGTTTGATGTGTTGTAAATTTTGTACGTGTTTTTACTATGTTTGCTTTTCTTATCATTGTAAATTTCCATTGGGAATATTACACGTTAGGCTCTCTTATGCTCTCTGTCATTGTGGGCCTAGTTTGATCCTTACATGAGACCTAGAAAGAGCTTGCTGGTTAACTTAGTTTAATAGGGAAAACCACTTATATTCTCCTTATTGTGAAATTGAGAGAAATTGGTAAACGTCAACTTACAAAATCAGGCTAAGGGCTAGATTCCCCTAGTGTTGGATCTCCTTGCAACAAGCTACCATGTGAAAGCAGAGGAGTCATTGAAGCTAGCTTCCTCCTATTATATCTCCTCGCATATTTCCTTAACCCAATGATGATAAGGGTAGAAGAGGAAACAGAATACCATGGGTTAATTCCATGGGTGGATGAATACCATGGGTGGATGTCACAATACCATGGGTCAATTCCATGGGTGAATGAATACCATGGGTGGATGTCACAATACCATGGGCAAATACCATGGGTGAATGAATCCCATGGGTAGATGTCACTTACAATACCATGGGTGGATAAATACCATGAGTGGATGCCACTTACAATACCATGGGTAAATTCCATGGGTAGATGAATACCATGGGTTGATGCCATTTTCCATTTGGATCATTCCTCCCTCCTTAAGAAGCAATGGTCCCCATTGCGTGAAGTTCCCTCTTGCGAAACCTTTGTTGGATATGAAGAACCACTAAAGAGAAGGGTTTTATGTGGTTAACCCATAACCATGATGAACGAAGATCCAAAGATAGAGATACCCTGTAATGCTTGTGACCAACTGTGACACTGACAGTGTGCGGCCTAGCAAATGGACTTTGATCAAATGTGGGTTTGTGGATGATCCATAACCATGATGAAGGTCTGAAGATAGAGATACCCTATAATGCTTGTGACCAACTGTGATATTGACAGTGTGCGGCCTAGCAAATGGACTTCGATGAAGTGTGGGTTTGTGGATAACCCATAACCATGACAAACGAAGATCCGAGGATAGAGATACCCTGTAATGCTTGTGACCAACTGTGATACTAACAGTGTGCGGCCTAACAAATGGACTTCGATGACAAAGATTTTGTGCAGTTGACCCATAACCATGATGTTGGTTGTTGATGAAGTAGTAGGTGCTTACATAACCTGGGGTGGGAGGGCACGTCTCCAAATAACCCAAGCCGAATGTTGTTATGTTGAAACTGATGAATGTGAAGCAAGTGCCTACTAAAGTGGGGTGGGAGGGCATGTCTCCAACAGGAACCCGCTCTCAATGTTGCTCCAGAATTAAAATGGACATAACTCGGTCAATATAACTCAGAATATTTATTATAACCTGTTTTTGGAAGTAGAAGGACCATTTTGCATCTTCCCATGTGTTGGAAATCCTTATCTGGACACCCTAGAATCTCTGATTTGCGCTGCAATTTTTTTCCGCTGTCACAAAAGTTCTGAAAAAATAGTTGATTTTAAATGAGCGATATCTCCCACATCTGAACTCCGATTCGACCCTTTTTTTTTAAATTGGGTGATCTTTCAAGAGGAGCTCAGATCTACAATCCTTTTTTCTGAAATTCTGCACAAAAACTTCAAAAAATGATGGGAGAGTCATCGTCCACCAGTTGTCGTCAGAAAATAAAAATAAAAATAAAATAAATAAATAAATAAATCTACAACATAGTTGATTTTAAGTCAGTGATATCTCCCTCATCCAGACTCCGATTTGGCCGATTGTTTTTTGAGATTTGGTTATTTTTCGCAAGGGAATTCGATCTGTATTTGTGTTGTAAATATTGTACCAATTGTTCAATCTGATCTACAACTCGCTGCCCACAAAAATTCCTGAAAAAATAAACTAAAAATAAAAATAAAAAATTAAAAAAAAATAAATAAAATAAAATAAAATAAAAATGAAAAAAGAAAAATTATTCCTACTTGGCCCAAGAAAGTGCTCTGTGGAGATCGCAACGCGTGCCTGAAGTTTGTTGAATATTGCTGCAAAAATTTGAAATTGAAATATGCATGAAACCCTCATTCCGATGGAATCGTAACCTACTCTGATACCACTAATCCAGATCTTGGTGGAAGGCCCCCAAGATCTAAAAGATTGAAATGGATCTTGGGGGGAGAGACCCCCAAGATCTGAAAACTTAAATTGCCAGAAGAAAAAGAGGAGAATGCCCAATAAACAAAACCACAAAGAAACTTTTTATTAAAACCGACAATAACTATAAAGGCTACATTGTGGCAGACAATCTGTCTTTTTACAAAATGCGACTTGTTACTTATAGCATTTTTCAGTTACAATACCACGGGTCAATTCCATGGGTGGATGTCACAATACCACGGTCAATTCCATGGGTGGATGAATACCATGGGTGGATGTTACAATACCACGAGTCAATTCCATGGGTGGATGTCACAATACCATGGGTGAATGAATACCATGGGTGGATGTCACTTACAATACCATGGGTGGATAAATACCATGAGTAGATGCCACTTACAATACCATGGGTAAATTCCATGGGTGGATGAATACCATGGGTTGATGCCATTTTCCATTTGGATCACTTAGCGGTAAACGTCGACTTACAAAATCAGGCTAGGGGCTAGATTCCCCTAGTGTTGGATCTCCTTGCAACGAGCTACCATGTGAAAGCAGAGGAGTCATTGAAGCTAGCTTCCTCCTATTATATCTCCTTGCATATTTCCTTAACCCAATGATGATAAGGGTAGAAGAGGAAACACACCTTAGTTAGATTCACTTTATTGTAATCAGACATCTAACATTGCGCATTCACACAGATCATCACATATCTGTCAACTTACATCCATCAATTAATCTAAATCCAAGTGAAATCTAACTTAACTAAAACACCAAGAACATTCCACAACACTCCCTCTACAACATTTGGATTACAATCACACTCTTGGGATTTACTTTACAGCATTCTGTACTCAGTTATTTTTCATTGCCATATTTACTTCCAAGCAACATTTACTTTTGGCACTTCCATTTCCAAGTATAAGCATTTTCCTCTCACTGTGAACATTTACTTTCACAAGTACTCTTTATTCGGCACTAGTCTCCATTCGCTATATCATTTGCTTAAGAGTATTCCATTCATTTGGTTATTATTGTTACATCTCTTGCTTATGGATGGTTATATTTGCTTATGATTATTTCATTTACTTGTGAAGTTATTTAAATGCTTTAAAGTGACATGTTGTAATTTATATTGTTGATGTGTTCTTGTGTAATTCATTAACCCCTAGATATTTCTTGTTTAACTTAGTTTAATCAAGCCTTAGTTTTCTTTTCTCATAGGGACTACCCCCCTTGGCTTCGCTAGGAGTTAGCCTAGATGGAGGAGTTGAGAATTGAGTAACAGCTGCTCAACTCAAGACTTGCCCCCAAGGCCACACCAAGTGGATTAAAGATTTTCTCCACGTTAGCCCAGGTGTGCATTAAGCAATAAGTTGCAAAGATGCAAGAGATGAATCAAAAAACAAAATTCAGCATAGAAAACACTCCAGAATCCACCTCTCAAAGTATCAATCAAGCCTCTTGGACCAATACTATTTAATTCTCTCAGTTAGCACTTTTCCCACTCAACATAAAACTTGCCAATATAATGAAATGCAGTTGGATGTGCTGGATTTTCTTTATGGCTTCAGGTTGGTTTGCAAAGAATGATTAGAATTTAAAATATATAACTACAGCTGTAGATAGAGAAGAATAACAAGAGATCAATACAGAAGAAACTATGAACGATTACACCTACAGCAAGGAAAACAAACTGACCTGAAAATGTTAATTTGCCACTCTAAATCTCCAATTTGAAATCAGTTAGATAGCTAAAAGATGAAATACAGTTTGAAATTGCAAAGAATATTTAGTGATTGTGTTTATGTTTTCATGTTCACTTTATATAAATGCCAATATATTGTTTTATTTTACTTTTGAGCCAAAATTATCTTCATTTTTGTTTTAAATTATTATTAATTGATTTTGTTGAGTCAACCATTGCCACATCAGCATTACAGATGTGACACATCTTACCCACCCGGGCTGTAAAAAGCACCTTCCATCACAATCATGGGAGAAGGAAACTGACATTTGCCACATGCATAAAGAGGACAAAGTATGTGTTCAGCTTCTAGGAGCATAACAGGTACAAGCTTCAAAGTACCTTTGCAAAATCTATAATCGTATGATAACAAGTAGATAGATAGCAAGAAAGTGTGTCAATATAAAGACATTGACATTAGTAATCATATCTTCCGTGCTAGTAGACCGGAATGCTTCCCTTTAGGTTTTTCTTCTTTTTCTTTGTTTGCTCTGAAATATTTCAGGTTCCTATCCCCCACACAAAGCACATCCTCTATTTCAGAATTTGAAACATTGATCAGCATTTTAGGCATCTAGATTCTATAGGCATCATTTTCAGTTACACAAAAGAAAAGGTTATGGTGCTAAGCCAATGGGGTTATGGTTCAGCAGTGAAGAAGGTTCAATTTCCCCAAAGGCATGAATAAGCAATTAAGGCCAAGTGTAAATCTTTGCTGATTTTGACAGAAGAGTACCCCCTATCATGGAAGCTTAGTTGAACAAGAGTGTTTATGTTTAGTGGTTTACCCCTCGAAGGCCGTTTCACAAACATAAGTGACCCACTGATGGTGCTTGACCTCTCCAGGCCAGTTGTGATGCTCTATTGAGTTTAAAGAAAGCACTTTCAAAAAAAATCAATAAAAAGGAAACCACACCATCTCTGAATATATACCAAATACATGAAGCAAAGTACTAAGCATAAAACATCAAGTCCTGTTTTCACCTTCAAATTTGGATCTAGTGTCTTGTACATTTTTAATGAGTTAAGATTCTTTAACTTAGAGAATCCCAAGATTTCCATCAATTCATTCACATTGTCTCCTTTCTACATTGTATAACCAGGCTCTTTAGATTTATGTTGACTAATCACAACCTTGATTTATAGTAGTACAATGCATGCCTATGGAGACCAAAGGAGAAAACCTGCAAAATAATATATGTACAATAGATTGCAAAGGAAACTATATATTCACTGCATGGAGGGGGTCCCTTGTCCCATAAACAAGGGGTTCACATGCACCAATTTGGTGTCTAGCTTGGCCGTGATCTTAAAATTAGATTACTATTTTTATTATTATTAATAACTCAACAATGAAGTTGAAAAACATTACTCAAAATGCAGCAGATAAAATATATGAAGACAGATGAGAGACAAAGCAATCGTAATCAAGCAGACAACTTCTTCATTTTACATCGCATAAACTCTTCTAGAAGAAATCCCTTGTGATTCTTTAACAAAAAATTAAGTAATTTTCTATTTTACAAATTACATATCAACAAAGTTAGCTGTTATAGGGCCTACAAAATCTGGGGCAACTAAATATGAAATTAGAAGGAAAGCATAGTCACTAGCACCAACGGTACTCGAAACCAGATGTTGAAAATAAAAAGGTGGGGTATCAATTGACTTGATATGATCCATACAAAAAGGATAATATATAACACCAGTGAAACATGAAAAAGGCTCTCATGTGAATAAATTGCTATATCTTCAGACGTTAATGTCAACTGTATAAAGGAAATGGAAAATTGGGATACATTGATATTTTAGGAATTATAAGGTGATAAAGTTCAATAACATTATCTTCTACAGTGAATCGTGGTAACATTTCTAAGATACTAATGAGATACTTCAATAATATTGACATATCACCTATCTTAAGGGATAAATTCTGTAACATCTATCAATGAAAGAGATAAAGGTCTTGAAAAGAGAGCCGTAGAGCGGAGTCTTTGAAGAGAGGGGTGTTTAATGTCACTTGAGTCGTGCGGTCCTCTTTCCAGGAAATTAAAGGTTCCACTGCATGAACAGAAGCATAACATAAAATCGTTTTCCAACACTAAAAAAAGTGGAAACATAATCAATCTAAAAAATAGAGCTTGGAAGAATGCCCGAAGATCAAAGTTATGCTGGAAAGTGAATTGCAGATTTGCCCTGATGATGGACTCACTAAGCTAGTCCGAAACGTTGGTTTCAAAAACTGTTCACAGGTTTTTCCACAAACATAAAAATTCTACCAACCTGTATGGACTCTCTCTTTAACACCATTAAGTCCCACCATGGAAGGGACATAATGAACAATGCTCTAAATTTTGAGAAGATGAGAATTCACGCTCTCTCTTCTCAAAATACAAATCACATTGCCCTGATGATGGACTCACTAAGCCAGTCTGAAACATTGGTTTCAAAAACTATTCACAGGTTTTTCCACAAACATAAAAATTCTACCAACCTGTATGGACTCTCTCTTTAACACCATTAAGTCCCACCATGGAAGGGGCATAATGAACAATGCTCTAAATTTTGAGAAGATGAGAATTTCCGGAGCTAGAATTAACTATTAATAGCTCAATGTTTTCACGCTCTCTCTTCTCAAAATACAAATCACATTGTCGTGATGATGGACTCACTAAGCTAGTCCGAAACGTTGGTTTCAAAAACTGTTCATAGGTTTTTCCACAAACATAAAAATTCTATCAACCTATATGGACTCTCTCTTTAACACCATTAAGTCCCACCATGGAAGGGACATAATGAACAATGCTCTAAATTTTGAGAAAATGAGAATTTCCAGAGCTAGAATTAACTATTAATAGCTCAATGTTTTCACGCTCTCTCTTCTCAAAATACAAATCACATTGCCCTAATGATGGACTCACTAAGCTAGTCCGAAACGTTGGTTTCAAAAACTGTTCACAAGTTTTTCCACAAACAAAAAAATCGAAAAGATTTTAGGCTTTGAGATAGGAATTGGAGAGCTAGGTTACCATATGGGCCCTAGAATCAATAAATATTAATATAGAAATACGAAAAAGGCAACGACAGATGGGAGCCCATGGCGGTTGTTCCTAAGCCCACAAGGAAAGATGAAGGCCTTCCCCTGAGGATAAAGATCCTCCTCTAGACGTGAGCTTGATTCCTATCTTAACCTGCCCACTCCATCTGGCCAGCTGGAATGTTTGCTATGTACTTATTGCTTTCTGCCTTGGGCATTTTGGCAGTTTATGAAACACTAAATTTTGGTGGCAATGGTTGGCCAAATATTCTTAGCTAGAATTTTTACATTTTCGCTATAGCTTGTGGTAGTTGTTTTCACAGCCTATTTTTTTGTAAAATTCATGTAATATATTCTATAAATTAATGGAAATATGATGCATTTTATGTTAAAAAAATAAATAAGGTAGGTTATAGATATATAATTCCAAACAACATAAATTTGTCACAGCAACCTTCAACGAGGAATATCTCCCAGGTGTAAGCATGCTTCATCTCAGACTGGGGTTTCATCAGATTCACAAGTTTCCTCAATGACTTCTCATCTTAGCATGGATCGTTCTATTGATGACAACCTCGTGAAAGTTAATGTTTGATAAGTTAACAAGCTTCCATGGTCCACTTCAACC
This sequence comes from Pinus taeda, assembly GCA_000404065.3. Taxonomy (NCBI): domain Eukaryota; kingdom Viridiplantae; phylum Streptophyta; class Pinopsida; order Pinales; family Pinaceae; genus Pinus; species Pinus taeda. Next base: position 63,920 of record APFE030730492.1, read on the forward strand.
CTAATCTTCCAAGGACCTCCACTACCAGAAAAACTTCTAAAGCTGTTATGCCAAGTGAGAAGGCATTCCAATCACTAGCAAAGAAGAAGATTTTTGGCCAAAGATTCCTCATTGAAAAAGCAAAGACATTATAGTCCTACACATCTCTTTGAAAGTAATCTAGCCTTAGAAATAGTAAAGAGAATGCCTTAATCTGCCAATTCAATCATCTATAGCCAAGTTCATCGATGTCCAAATATCACATAACAAAATATTGAACAAAGGCTTTTACAATAAGCTTTTGCGCTAGAGGATTTTTTATAGTTTACTTTCAATATTGTCAAGTGGCTCTAGCTTGGGTGGTTAAGAGAAGTTGTTATTCACCCAACCTAGGTTCAAATCAAGCTCATGAAATATTTGTCCCTCGTTAGCCATTTGGGGCAAATAATGCAGCACCAGCAATCTCACTCTTCTTGACTGCTTGAGGATGGGACAAGATGTTTCCAAACACTTAATTATATTAGATGATCGTATGACCCATGAACAGATAAGTGGATCAAAACCCCACCTCATGTCCTTCAATTTTCCAAGCCGAAGAGCATTTGGCTAGTTCCATGTCAATGGTGCCCAATTCTAATGGCCCTAGGTGGGGGGCACTAATCTATGTCAATGAGTTTATTAGGGATTCCATCACGAATATGGGGAAGTATCCCTTGGCTTCTCCCCAAGGTTTTACTTCGTCTGGATATCTGGAAGAAAAGAAGAGAGTTATTAACGGAAATCTGTTTAAGGGTATGGCAAATCTCTTTTGAAATCATGAATCATCAATTCCAAAGTTTAGCCTAGCCACCATGTCAATTACTTCAACACATGTTTGGAAGATACTTTGAAATCTCCCCACTATGACGAAAAGGTAATGGAAATAATTGGTAATTTGCTGCGTATAACAAAGATGATAAAGAAGGAGGTCAATACATCCATGCCAAAATGTGTGTTGATTTAGTATTAAGCAAAGGTTGCCTGCTATGGTACTCTCAGAAATCAATAGTTTTCAATGGATGGACTCAGTTGTTAGACTGTAATAATACTACCTTCGAGTGCAGGTTTTGCCATGGCACCAACCACTTCATGGCATCCTATTCCCAAAAACTTCAAAAGAAGGAGAGTGGACAGAAATATAAATTGAATCCTCCACGGATGAAGATGATTTCCAAATGGTTAAGAAAAGATAAGAGAAACAATCCAATTAGTTTAGTAATCAAATTGAGGAAGAACTTAGAAATGGGACCTCTTTTTACAATAGAACAATGTACAAGAACACAAAATGGAGATGATCCTAAGACTAGACCTCTTCCATATATATATATAAGAGACAAAGGGTACAATGAGAGCTTCTAGGACCTACTAATATAACACTAGAAATGTAATGACTCAATATTTAGGGATTAATAAAGGATTTCATGCTTAATATGAGGCTTTGTCTAGGGGTTAACAAAATGGCTCCCTTAGAAAAGACCAATCTAGATATTAAAGCTAAGATTAAATATATATATATATATACATAAAAGAAGAAAAAGAAAAGTCCTTTAGTCATGAAGGCTAAACTCTGCGAGGCAGAAGGTCAGTTTATAGAGGAAGTCTTAAGGAATCAAACAGATTTAAATTCTGATCAGGAAAGATCTTTCCCTGCTTCAGTGTGGTGTATCTGGCAATATGAACATGTCAATTTATCATGGCATTGGCGTAGTCAAATAGCTAAATACAACCTTTTGGCCAAATTCACAAGGCATTAGTTACAATAAAACCCAATTGCATTCAAGTCTGTACCAGTTTGGGAACCTCGACATTCTTATCTAAATGGATCAAATCAATGATTAAATTTCTTCGCTTGGTCAGAAAGCTGCCTGTCCAATATTTATTAAGGTACACAGGATGAAGTTTACATGCATAGACAAGTGTCAGCACTACACAGCATTCTAAGTAATATAAAAAGAAAGTCTGTGGCTGTGTTCAAGGAAGCTCAATAAGTATCAAAACCTGTAATGTAATTTTTTAGTTTTATCATTGCTTTACAGCAGCTAGAACCTGCTCACTGCTAATAACGGCATTCCAGTGAGAGATGCCCAGGCAGGCTTCTACTCCTACCCGATGGCATGAATTGGAGCCAATTTAACAGCAATAAGCCCAATGACCCATTATGGGAGCAATTTTTTGTAAGCGGGAAAAACTCAGGGCTACCAGAAGAGCCTCTGGTGATATAATCTTAAGATTCTGACATGCAATATATCATCATGTGCAGACAAAACCTAGCCAGCCAAAATAATCCACTGGTGATCTGTATGGGAGCAGATTTGCATTCATGTCAAATGCCTCTTAAAGTTAACCCATTAACTGTTTCCTTATGTTTGATAAAGACCAGCGCTTAGCTAAACAGAAGCAGTTTTAGGTCATATTCCAGGACCAAAAGATAGTTAAATATCCAAAAGATGGTTGAATATCCACAAGATGGTTTAATATCCATTACTGTCCTCCATAAGGCTACAACAGTAGGAGCACGTGCTTTCAAGTCGAATTTAGTCCCATATATAAAGTCAAATACTACCCAGTTGGCTCATATTCAAGAAGGCCCATTATGAAAACTATTGGCCAAATGTTCTCGTAAAAAGCAAAAAAACACTATATATATTTGAAACATAGAATTATATGGTACAAAAGGCCATGGGAGATGGGTTCATAAGGAGCTTTCTCACAGTACAGAGAAAAGTCCTTGCTTCTGCCAAATTCTATGGATTTAAGATAAATATAGCAATTCCCCACTAAATGATTGTCAACATCCTGAAAAGAAGAAACTCACCTCGACAATGTCATGCAGTCGAATAATGTTGGGATGATTAATTTGCCTGAGAATCCTTGTCTCCGAGAACAGGCTCTCCCGCAGCTTGTCACTGAGCTTCTGAGTAGCAATTTCCTTGATAGCAACCTGATAACCACGGTGGTGAATGTGTCTGGCGCGCCATACCACGGAAAAGGACCCTGATCCAATCTGCTTCTCCAACACGTAATTACCGACTACTCTACCCCTGCTCCCTCCCTCTGCCATTCTCAGCTCTACTTCTGCGCCAAAATTATTTCTCGGTCACCTAAATTCACTGAATCTCAATATCATCAGAACCCAATTGCAGCTCTTGAGAAAAAGAAGAAAAACCATCAGCATTCAGCTAATTAACGGCTATAAACCATACAAATTAAATTTCCAGTAGCACTAGCTAAGAGCTCCTTCGCTTCCTGGGTTTTCCAGGAAATAGGTAGTTTTCTTCAAAGGATGGTCATGGAAAGCTGCTTTGAAATGTATAGATGAGGATTCCAGGGCCCAATTTTTAAGAAAATCAAATCAAATATTAACAAGGGATTGGCAGCACCCAAACCCAAGAATTGAAAATTGGATTGAGGAGGAGAATGATGCCACCCCTTGCCCACTGTAGGTGCTTATTATAGCGACATCATATATAAGAATGAATGAGATGAATTCTCCATATAATCTTAGTGAAGGAATTGGCCATGAACTTTCAGCACACATGCAAGCTTAAAGAGGAAGCTTTCGCTTTTGTCTTTTGCCTTTTTATCTGGGCTCTTACTGTGACAGGCAGCCAAGTTTGTATTGCTCAAGGCAAAAATCTGTGAGGGCTTGTGAGTTCTTTAGGGCATGTACGCGGAGTTGAATTAATGGGTAAGTGTTTTATTTTAAGTTACGTTAAGTATTTTATCTTTAATTAAAATATTTAATATATAGATAAATAGAATATTCAATATCATAGCTTAATTTGATTGGTTGAGAATCTTTAGAGTAAGTTTTCTTGTTGATTACTTAAATCATTTATAATGATTATATTTTATTTGACATAAGCGGAAGTTTAAAAATACTCTTTAATAATATATCTATTTATTTTTGAAGAGTTTCTTATTAAGTCTTGCATTTATTGTATAGGATATTTAGTTAGTTTTTTTTAGTTTTCAAAGATTGTTTTCCAACGGAACCATTTTATTCTCTCTTTTATTAGTTTTTAAATATTTTTCTTCCTAACTGAACCAATTCATATATATAAATAATCATTAATATTACCAATTTAATTAAAATTAATAAAATTACTTTTTATGTACTTTAATAAACAATAGTAATTAGTAAAATTATTAAAATTTAATTTTAAAATAATAATATTTTTGCTTATTTTAATTAGATGGAAATAAACATATAAATAAATTTTTATTCAATATACAATTTTTTAGTACACATTATTTATAATTACTTTTTTTTAATTATTAGGTGTATACTAGTTAAAAGGGCTATACAGATACTAACTTTAAGTTAGCTATATAAGCAAAAAGCCTATCAATAATAATAAAAAATAAAATGAGATCGATAGGCAGATATAATTGGATGTATTTTAATGTGACAATGAATTCGTGGGTCATTGGGGCCAATGATTAAAATAGATTATTGATTATTGAATTAGGATATATTTTAACATTAAATTAAAATTATTAATTATAATATTTTTTAAAGAAGTATATAGTGTTGATAGATATTATCTCAATAAAATTGTAGTATTATTATTTTATGATTAAGTGATTATGGTGGATTATTGATGCATCTATCACATGCAGGGTCGAGACCTCATTTCTAATTCTCACTTAATATTTTTTCCTCAGCAAGCTTTAAGAACATACTTTGGTTGTTATGACAATTCGTGGGAGGTTGATGGCTATTCAGTGTGAGATTATGAATGTTTTAGTTATGAGTATGTGAGGTTTAGTTGGATGCCTCGTCAACGACATTAACATTAGTTATTCAAATGGTGGGAACATCTCTGAGCAAGCACGTATGTGGGAGATGATGAATGTGGGTGCCATAAGAAAAATATGGTGGTGCTACACACGCAAAGTCAAGTGTACAAAGAAATGGTCCATTTTGGTTTAACCTAGCTAGTGTTCTTTGTTATATTTGGGTTCCCAATATCCCCTCCTCTACCAACAATAAAGAGATCTAAAGTTTCTATGGCAAGAGGAACTTGAGGGTTTCCTCTTCCTTTTAGGTGTTAGTTGGTGGTATTTGGGGTGTGGAGGGCCATTTGGTCTCCCCCTTGACCTCCCTTGCTCCAAGCTTGTGTGTTGGCTAACCAATTTCAATTCTTTGCAGGGTTTTGGTAGTGGCTTCTTAAAGCATTTCGAACCTACAGGGGGTGTGTTGCACATGACTCAAGTCTCAGGTTGAGATAAGACTCTACTCTCGCCTTGTCTAAATTGGACACTAGCAATGGTGGATAAAACGAAGACCAAGACCCCCAAATCTAGTTGACAAGGGGTAGTGTGAAAATGGAAGGCCAAAGTGTCAACCAATAGGCATGCCATGCCTCACTTTTAGGGTACAAGTGTGGAAAGGACAACTTTGCAGGCCCATCAACAATTTAACTATAACATACCACAACACATCTAATGTATAGTTTAGGGGTTGTTCATTTTAACAAGACAAAGGTATCTATAGACGTATAGGCAACAAATCCAAGCTAAATTCCAGGACTAGAAATCAGACTCTGGATTTTCTAGGTCTCAAGATAAAAATATGTTTCAAGCTATGGAATTGTGTTGCCTAGTCAAGAATCTAGTTGCCATCACATTAAATAACTAGGTGCATAATGAGCCAAAAACACTAGATATATTGTGATGGTTGGAAGCAAAGTTCACAATGCTATGCAAACTTGTCATTGAGTTGAGTTTCAAGGTTATTGACGATAAACCAAATAAAGAGGAAGGAATAGTAGAGGTCATGGGAACTTCTGACCCACATGGGACCAACACAAACCCAATAGTCATTAAGGGTGATTTGTGGCATAAACTTTCAAGCAAAGCCAAAGGATCAAATACTTATTCTTATCCTAGCCCCTCTAAACCCACATCACTGTAATCCCACCATATGTCATCATGTTATGTTGCTTATTTATTATATTTTATGTTTCAAGTTAATGCATGTATAGTGTTGTCCTGATATAGTTTTAAAAGACTTTATATGCTTGATTTAGTACAAATGGGGAAGCTTTTGCAAAGTTTATTGAGGTTTGATTTCATTTTTGGCAAACCTCAATAACCATGTCTATAATTGTTTTTGTACAATATTAATATATGAGTAGACCAACTGAAAAACACACTAGCGCACACACACACAAAACAAAGTATATATTTGCTTTAATTTCTTATTCTTCTACATAATGATAAGTATCATATGTTTTTTATATTCTTTGAAGCTTGAGGTGGTACAACAACATGACTCGAAGCCATGACAATAATATCCTAGACATGTGTTCAATATGTCACTTTTTTCATAGTTGAAAGTGCCCAGCTGGAGAAATTGCACCTGGATTACTCTCACAAGTGTACATAGAGCCCTCAGGAATGGACCGCGGGACTTGTGGGGGATCAACTCCACACGTAGTCATTGGACCAAGCGCTCGTGGCCTTATTCAACTTGTCACTTGCAAGAATTATTCTTAAGTGGGAAGAATGACAATCATCCCTCCCAACTAACCAAAATAAACTGAATTCATACTATAATAAAATGTATAAGAAATTATATTCATTTTAATTTTTAATTTTGAATATATTTTAATTTTGAATATCTATAATAATATCATTGATTTAATTTATTAAAACTATGACACTTATGAAAATTATGAAACTTATAGAATTTTCTCTTCAACTTTGTAACAATACCATCAATTTAATTTATTAAGTTATCTCAATTATGAAAGACTCTCTTAATTTTTTTCATGTTTAAAAAGAAAAGAAAAAATGGAGTTGTATTTAATGTGACTTTTTGGAGTTTCTGGTGTCGGAATCCGGCAGAAAAAATTGAGGTTAAATCTTGATTTGCATTACTTAAACTAGTTTTTTTCACTGTCTATATAGATTCAACACCCTGAAAAAACCGTAGGGCACTTCTATTGTGCAGGGGTTACCCATCAAGCTTGTGATTTCAATGAATTCCTGCCAGATTTTAGAGAAATTAGACAGGAAAAATCCACCAAAAGAGCTTCCAAAAAGTCGCACTAAAGACAACTCGAAAAATTGAACCAAACCAATTAAGTTTTGTTATTTTTTTTCGACTCCAATTAATTAAAGTTGGTCTCAATAGATAGTAATGATCATTATTACCATCATCAACATATTTTAATTTAAAATAAGGATTGAAATTTTAGTTCTGTAAGTGGAGATTAAATTACTTATTATATATTATTATACCTAGTATTACACGTTTAGTTTCTTTTTGATTGAGTATTAGTTTCTCTTTGATCAAATTTTTTTTGCTATCTATCCATAGTTTAACATTGGGAATTCAATTTTTGTTATTTTTTTAGTATTATTTAAATTTATTTATTTGTAAGTTGGTTGGTTGAGGTCTTATTATGGGTTGTTTACTAACTTCTATTTCTATTAGTTACTAATTTTTTGTTTTTAATTTTATTTCCATTTAGTGGGCCTAATGGTTAAGAGCATGTGTTTCCTCCTAAGAGGTCACGGGTTCAAAACCAAAGGGGGGTAGAGTATGTATGCCTTCGTAGTCTTAGCAATCAAATCGTTGCGCGGAGGTGGGTCCCTTATCCCACAAACAAGGGGATCTCATACACCAATTTGGTGTTCGTTGTGCGGAGGTGGGTCCCTTATCCCACAAACAAGGGAATCTCATACACCAATTTGGTGTTTAGCTTGGCTGTGACCTTAAAATTGGATGATGATAATAATAATAATAATAATAATAATTTCCTTTTCATTTAACTTTTTAGTTTTTAATTATTTTTCCCTTTTTCTATTATTTCCATTTTCATGAATTATAGTTTTTTTCTTTCCATATTTTCAATTTAAAATAACTTATTATTATATTAATAATATATTTTAATAAAAAAACAAACAAACAAACAAACATATATATTAAAGTGTATATATGTTATTATAAACAATATTAGTTAATCATATTTCTTAAATTTTTTATGATGGCTTGTTTTATTTTCATGATGAAATTTTTTGTCTATTGTTTTTTAGTTTAATTAAGTTATATTTAGGCATTAGCTAATATGTAGCCCTTGTTATTACACAAGTTTAAATATTCTATTTTTTTGGATTTTTTTAGCAAGCATTGCCATGGTCTAAATATAATTGGTAGCCCCTATAGCATGTAAAGCTCATATTGCATCTAGATTATGCAATATCAACAATTGATATCGATTTTCATATTTGTTCTAAATTTCTAGCAATAATTTAGGGAAAACTTATTGGAAAAATGTGTCTAATAAGTGTTAAAAATAAAAATAAAAAAGTTTGTACCACACTATTTTTTTTAAAGTAGATGCAAATGATTTCTATTAATAAAGACGAGTTTTACATTAAGAGCATATATCCTTTGACATCCCAAAAACATTGACCTAGGAGTGTAAGCCTTCAACCAAGTAAAGCAAACTAAGCACCATTTCTATCTATAACAGGTAGGGACTTGGGTGCCATAGGACTAGAGGAAAAAGAACATAAGACCAAGAGATTGACATCATAATAGATCCATGTAGCACTCCCAATATTGCCATACAAGGGTTACACCAATTAATAAGAAAGTGTTGTTGAAGCAAACAAGAAAACATGCACCTTCTAGGAAGAACACCATTGAATAACTTGCATGGGAGGCTAAAGAGCAACAGTCACCATCCTTTTACAAAAAGTGAAGACCAAAGTTCATGCCAGATGTTGACAACAGTGGTATTGCCCATCATATAGAAAACTTTTGAAAACACCAAAAAGTGTGCCATAGCATCGTGAAGGCAAAAAATTGAACTCACAAAGCCCACATTAATCAGATATAATAACTAGAGAAATAGGAGAGGTATTAGCAGGTGGAGCATTGATGACTACAGGGGGATCCAATAAGCTCCTCAAAATCAGAGTCGAAGACCATATATTTTTCGACCATACTAAGATGTGAGACTATATCATCTAGGCATAAGCGTATACTTTGGAGAAGTCATTTAATGTCCTCTTGTCCTACAAAAAGTTTTTAATTATCCACTTGCTTATCTCTGAGAAGCATGAGGAAGAGAGTATCCATCTGTTTCTGCACATCAAGAGAATGTAGGAAATGTAATCTTTGTTTTCTGAATTTCTGCGGGTCAATAATCCATTTGAGGCTATCTGCTCTAACCTCTGAATAAGAGAATTAAGGGCGGTCACCAAACACCTTTGATTCAAGGTGAAGAATTTTCCTCTAGACTTCCAAAGGGCTTGAATCAAAATAAGTTGCAATAGGATCCCAACAAAACAACCTTCAACAATGATGGGTATAGTTGCTCTCATCACCTTTACGACTTGTCATTCTCCAGCGAGGAGGCATAATTATAGAGAGAAATGAGTAGTACACACAACCCTGGGAAAACAATGACCAACGGGACAAACTGATATGAATTTAAACAGGAACGCAACAAATTACAGATATAACCATAAACACAGAGATGCAACATAAATAAAACTTCATTTCATTAACATCAAAGAATTGAAATTTGCTTACATACAGAATGGAAATAAACTAGCTTGGTCAATGATAGCTTATCTCCGAGAAGAGATGTGGTAGCTACATGCCTCTGAACAGTGTTACAATGAGGCTTGAGGGCCTATTTATTATTGAGAAACAATGGAAAACCCCAAATATCCAAAAACCTAACCCTAGGAGATGAAACGCCAAACTATGGGCCTTGTTGGGGTAAATTGGTACATCAACTTCCTGGGGTCATAAATTTGGCATACGATCTCCGTTTGACGCATACCAGGGCTTCAAAATGACTCCGGAAGTTCAGGACCTGGAAAACAGCCAAAAGTAGTAAACTGTGCTACAATTAAGGAAACTGAAAATTTGAAAGAAACAATGGTGGGGGTCTAAGTGGAATAGGCAGGTGGGCACCAATATCCACCTAAATCATTCCTCCCCCCTTAGGAAGTAATGGTCCACATTGCGTTGAGTTCCTCCATGAGGTGAGGAAACTTTTGTTGAACTTGGTCCCTATTGAGCCATTGGCCTTGGTGAAGGAGTTGACCTGCTTTGACAACTCGATATAGTTGGATCATTTGTTGTTGGGTGTTCTTGATCTGTGTGTCCATGATCCCATCAGTTGTATCTTGTTCCATGTAGTCTGGATTTAACTCTGTAGGTGTGAGTTGTTCTGCAATGTCTAATGTGTCCAGCAATGGTGGGAAGTATGGTCAAAGACGATCCACATTGAACATTGGGTGCAAGCCAAGGAATGGGGGAATGTTGAGCTCAAATGCATTATCTCCCACAACCTTGGTAATGGTGTAAGGACCATATCGAAGTGGTCTGAGTTTCCGATAGGCTCCGGTAAGGCGTTCCTTTTGTAAATGAAACCAACTGTGGCACCCGATGTTGATCATGTCGCTGCTTGTACATGGCTTTTGATTTCTCCATAATGTCGTGGGCCTGTTGGCGAATGTGTTGTATGTGTTTAATGAAGTTGTTTGCCTTGTCGGCTTTAGTTTGGACATGAGATGAATCTTCTTGAGTAGCTGCAAATGGTATGGCCACATCAATGGGACATAGTGGCTGGAATCCTAAGCTCACCTGAAAAGGGTTGTGGCTAGTCAAGTTGTGGAGAGCCCGGTTATAATTGTGTTGGACATATGGGAGGCTCTCATCCCATGTGCATGGATGCTTTGAGTTGTACATGCGCAGTATGTGTATGATCATCCTGTTGACGACCTCTATCTAGCCATCAGTTTGGTGATGGTAAGCTGTGGACTTAGTGAGCTTGGTGTCTAGCATCGACTAGAGACTGGACCAAAATGTACTAAGGAACCTGTTGCCCCGATCTGAGATGATAGAATGTGGGATCCGAAAGTGTACCCACACTCGTTCAAAGAAGAGTTTAGCAGTGGCTTCTGCTATGATATTCTTCTTGCAGGTCGCCATAATGGCCATCTTTGAGAATTTGCCGACGACCACAAAAACACAGTCATTGCCATGCTTAGTAGAAGGAAGGCCTGACATGTAATCCATGGAGATGGATTCCCAAGGTTGACTAGGGGTAGGCAATGGAGTATAGAGGCCTTGCTTCTTGATGGTTTGTTTGGAAATGACACAGACAATGTAGGATATGATGTACTTCCTGACATCTTAGCGAAGATTTGGCCAATAGAAATACTTCTGCAGTACTGCTACTGTTTTCTCAACCCTGAAATGCCCAACAACCTGATTGTAGTGCGCTTCCCAAATCATCTTAGCACACTTGCTTGAAGGAACACCAAGGTGTCCCAGGTGGCATAATAATGCATCCTGGAGGTGAAAATCTAGAACTTGTTGAACCTCCAAGAGCGTTTGGTATGTGAGGCCGAATTCTAGGTCACTTTTGCAGAGAAGTGGCCAATCAGAAGTCTTGTGCCCATAAGAGTTGAGCACGGTGGTTAACGCCATGATCGTGGTCGGATGAGGCAGCCTGCAACATTATTGGTGTTTCCCTTCTTATACTTGATATTCAAATGAAACTGTTGCAGGTATGTGGACCACTTCTAATGGTGATCATTCTGCAACTTCCCTTGTGTCCGTATGAAATGCAAGGGTTAGTGGTATATGTGGATGATCATTTCCTTCCCCAAAATGTAATGCTTCCATTGTCGGTAGTCCTGCATAATGGAATACATCTCTTTGTCATAAGTGGGATACTTTTGGACTATGTCTAAAAGTGTCTCACAGTGATATGCCATTGGATGCCCCTATTGAGTAAGGATTGCCCCAATAGCATAGTCAGAGGTATTTGTCTCAATCTCAAATGGTTGTTGCAAGTCTGGTAATGTGAGCACTAGTACAGTGCATATGCGATGTTTCAACTATGCGAACACCTTCTATTGAGATTTAGACCAAAAGAATTTTTCTTTCGCTCCTCCCTTGGTGACTTGACTCAACGGCCAAGTGATATGAGAGAACCCCAACACGCACCTGCGATAGAAATTGGCAAGACCCAGATGTAGAAATTTATGAATAATATGACACATATTCAACCGAGATTATCCTGATTATACACTATTGCGGAATACATGCATAATACATAATCTCATCTACGTTGATCATCAATTTAGCAGTATTCAGAAACATACACATGCGCACATAGAAGCATCAAACACATGTATCAACACAGTATGTATCCCGGGGAGAGCATCTCGCTAAAAACCCCAAACTATCTGTATATTATATGATTTAGAACATGTAACAAGGATAGTACAATACTCCTCACAAGTACTCAGTACTATCTCCACCTGTTACACACAATACAGCTGAGATCTGATCTCCAAATCTCCTCCGCTGCTTGCCTGCCTCCACTGCACAATCCTGCAAGAACAATAATGATAACCAAACTCGTTCCAAGTTCTTTTTACCTTGGAAAATCACTCACACTGGAAATCACGTGTGCACAAGCTATAATCATTTGTTCTTGGCCACAATTCTCATTGGCATAACTCAATCCCACTGATTGTGCAAGATCTCATGCACAACTATAGTCACAACTGATAGCAATGTCAATCTCTAACACCTGTCTCCACTGAACTGTACATGCACTGAGTTAATTGATGTATTCTTCAGTTGCATTATGAGTTAATAATTAGTGAATTAATTAATAACTAATTCACACAACTCATCACTTAGTCTATTTGCCAGTTAGACTAAATACAACCAGTTCAACCAAGTCAAACTGAACACAACTCCATCAACTCCACCTCCAGCTCCACTAAACTCAACCAGTTGAGTTCTAACTGAAGTCCTGCATGCAATAGCTCAGTCAACCCATAGGTAACCACGTGATTCCTTCTGTCAGCTGCATGTGCCACATCTGTAGCTCCAACTGAGGTGCTCCAAGAGAATAAGATAAAGTTTATAGTCTAAATATTATTATGAGCTAATAATATTTGACTGCCTATTTTAGACTGACGTGTCACCGCTATTGTCTAAAAATAGAAGTCCATCTATTTTTGCCAACTTGACCAATCATCCATAAACAACATCCTGCAACTCATAGACATGATCCATATGTCTAAAAATAGACATGGTCTAAAAATAGACTTTGCGCCATAATTTGCCTGCGGGCCCACTTAGTGAAGGCGACTCCTTTCCACTAAGCTCCATCATCTTGTTGCATTCTCAACACCAGAAAGCTACAAAGCTCTATCAGAGTGGTTAGGGTTGGCCAATCCCGAATGACTTGGATCTTGGTTGGATCCACATGCACCCCTCGTTCATCAATAATGTATCCCGGATATTAAACCTAGGTCATGCCAAAATTGCATTTCTTCAAATTGGCATACATTTTATGTTGCTGCAGTGTTTGGAGAGCCTACCAGATCTGGTTGAGGTGGTCTTCCCAACTTTAGATGAAGATCAAGATGTCACCCAAGTATACCACTACAAATGAGTTGGTGAATGGCTGTAAGATGTCATCCATCAGCTTCATGAAGGTTACAGGAGCATTCGTAACCTTGAAAGGCATAAGCAGCCATTCGAAAAGGCCCTCCTTAGCTTTGAAGGAATTCTTCCACACATCGGAGGGTTCGATTGGTACTTGGTGATATCCGGACTTCAAGTTGATCTTGTTGAAATATTTTCCCCCCTTGAGTTGGTCCAGAAGGTCATCAATCCAGGGTATTGGGTACCGATTCCAAACAATTATCTTGTTCAGCACTCCGGCAGGGCGATGAGCTCAACCGGATGCTACCTTTCTGCAGCAGCTCCTAAATCTGCCTCTTGATTTCATCATTCTCCAGAACAGAGCGCCGATAGATTGGTCCATTGGGAAACGACACACCTAGGGTCAAATCAATGGAGTGCTTGACCTGACTGTGCAGAGGCACCCCTGTGGGGGAGGGGAATATGTCCTCGTACTCCTCCATAACCTTGTCCATCTGTTATTGTCATGTGGAGGGGCCTTGTCTGGAGGTCGTGGCCACCGTCTTCTTCTTTCCCTCAGGGTGTATCATTAGGAAAACAAATTTCCCGGTTTTGGAAATGATCTTACCACATTATTTTGCAGTAACGAAAGAGATGGTTGTAGGTGGTGAGACCTCCAGTATCCTGTACAACTTATTTCCCAAGGTAACAATAACATCGAGAGGCCTTGACTCATACACAACATGTCACTTCCACAAGTACGGTTGGCCTAATAATACATCACAAACATCAAGACGATAAATGTCACATAATACCTCATCTGTGAAGGGTTTGATGTTGTATGGAAGGCGACACTATTGGCTGACGCGAAGATCCATTCCTTGGTGAAGCCACCCGATGGTGTACGGTTGTGGGTGTGTTGTGGTCGGTAAGCCCAACCGCTTCATGACCTCTGTTGAAAAGAGGTTCTTTTGGCTCCCATTGTTGACAATGAACTATAGCGGGGAACTATTTACCCACATCTGGGAGTGGAAGAGGTGCTCCTCCTCCTCTGGATCTTTGGGTTCCTCCTTCTAGATCTTTGTGGTGGAAACAATGGCGTTGGGCTCCGCATCGATAATCTGATTCCCTTTGTCATTCCCCTTGTTAGGTTCTAACTCAGATTCAGAACATGCATCTAATTTAGAAGCCTTTAGCTCAGCCACCAGTGGTTGCTTGGCCCGACACTCACTTGTGTTGTGAGTAGAGCTCTTATGGAACTCACACCACTTTCCTGTGTCCTTTTTACGCTTTGTGGTGTTGTTCTTTGCTTGTGGCTTTGGCAAGTTGTCCTAAGTCGCCCTGCCTTGGATTTGTCCTTTGTTCTGTGGTTTGAGGGCACCTTTCCCTTACTTCGGATTCGCAAATCCAAAGTCTTTTTTTTTTTTTTTAAGATTCTACTCAATCGTGACAACGTATCGGTATGTCATGCCGAGCGAGGAGATTTCTAGGAACTCCGTCTCATCCTGGATGCACTTGTGTAGGTAGTCGCGATACTTGAGTACCAAATGTTTCTCAGAATCCTTGATACCCAATTTCATGTAAAGGGTATGAAAAACATCGCTAAACTTAGGCACGTCTTGGTCCCTTCCCTGCCACAGCATGGTCCACTTTATGTATTTATCCTCATAACTGCTGACATGGTAGTACTGCTCCTTGATGACATCCTGGAACGAATTCCAAGTGGGTGCAGCTAAAAATAGTGAGGGCATACTTTCATCCTTCTTCTCATAGTAGATTTCCCACCAGTCCTTGATGTGGGGGGCATCTTTGAGAAGAGAAAAAGTAATATTTTCCCGACTAGAAAAATCATGAAAAAAAATGTCCTTCTAGTAGATTTAACCATTTATCTGTGACGTTTGCGTTTATTTGGCCCTCAAATGCAGGAATGTAAAATTTTACTTATACCTTAAAAGGAGTGGTGCCTCCAGAGTGGCTGCTAGATGTGGATGCGCCATCGGTGGGAAACCATTGAAGGATTTGGGCAAAGCTATCCATCATCGCGTTGCTTTTTTTCTTGAAGGCCTCCTCGAGCAATATTTTGATAGGATCTATTGCTCCCTCATCTTTCTTTTCTCCCCCCCATGGGCGGTTGTCGGGTTTGTGAGGCTGATCTTGCAAAGATTCAACTAGATCGAACCCTAACTCCTTATACCCCAACCTCATTAGGGATAAGCAAAGAAGGATCAAGAAAGAGCAGACCGCTTTGATACCATTGATCCAAATTTAAACAGGAACACAACAAATTACATATATAACCATAAAAATCGAGATGCAGCAGAAATAAAACTTCATTTCATTAACATCAAAGAACTGAAATATGCTTACACACAGAATGGAAATAAACTAGCTCGAGAGATGGTAGCTTATCTTTGAGAGAGATGTGGTGGCTACATGCCTCTAAATTGTGTTACAATGAGGTTTGAGGGCCTAATTATTATTGAGAAACAATGGAAAACCCCAAACATGCAAAAACCTAATCCTAAGAGATGAAACGCCAAACTATGGGCCCCGTTGGGGTAAATTGGTACATCAACTTCCTGGGTTGTAACTTTGGCATATGATCTCCGTTTGACACATACAATACCTCGTTAGGGCCTCAAAACAGCTTCGGAAGTTTAGGACCCGAAAAAACTACAAAAAATAGTAAACTGTGCTACAATTAAGGAAACTGAAAAAACTAAAAGAAACAATGGTGGGGGTCTAAGTGGAATAGGCAAGTGGGCACCAATATCCACCTAGATCATAAACAAAAGAACAAAACCTAGACTCTTTGAACCCTAACCAGAGAATAATTAGTTCATCCCCTAGATTCCACAATTTGAAGTAAAGGAAAATAAGTGTTGAACAAACCCGACAAACTATAGGCATATACCCCTAAAAGCCCCACGAAGGATGCTTAACATAGATAGAGGGAAATTGCACTATGAGGTTAAAATCCCATTCTAGGTTAAAATAGACCACAAACTTGACAACTATAAGTTGTGATGAGATGAAACAAAAGGAGTTACCCTTGAAACTTGTGACGTGCTAATTGCCCAACACGAAATCAGGCCAAAATTACATATACAAGAGGCATGAAACACCAAAAACCTAATTTGCACTACTAAAATGAAAGGTAAATTGTTGCCACTGGAACCATATAGAGAAATTGTCAGGATACCATACACCACAAACCAAGATAGGGCAAGTAAATGAGATACCTGTGAAATCAATATCTTGGAGTGCCAAGGTGGGTAGAACAACCACCAATTCAAAGACCATCCCACTATTTGTATTGTGTAAAAGCAAAATGAAGAACATTGACCCAATTTGGTGCTCTAATACCTTAAGGAAATGACCTCAACAAATGTTGTCTTTCCACCATAACATAAATGACTATCAAAATTACCAAAGGAAGGAGCCAATCAGCCTAGACATACAAGGCTTATCGTAATTGAGAAATATAAGCAGCAGGGTGAGGAGGTCTCCTCACCACCACCTAGATAACAACGTACCTTTTCCACCCTTCAACTACCCTCATGCATTTATAATGAGAGGACATGAGTTGATGGCCCCAAGCAAGAGAACAGTTTTCATGGCATGCGAGGACCGAGAAGGGACAAGTTCTAAGCGTGACACATAATCTGAGAAAAAACATTTTTCTCTTGGCTCATATGCCCATCACTGAAAAAACAGAAACCACTATCAAATTTACTAAGGGAAGGAGCCAATCCACCCAGACATACATGTCTCATTGCAACTAAGAAAACATAAGCCATAGTGTGAGGGATAACATTGTACCTTCGCCATCCTTCAACTGCCCCCCTGCATTTATAATGAAGGGATGTGAGTTGGTGACCCCAAGCAAGAGAACGGTTTCCATGACATGCTAGCACAAGGAAGAGATAAGTGTTGAGCATGGCACAACATTTTGAAATACACATTTTGCTCTTAGCTCACACCCCCATTGGGGAGGTACTACACTATTGTTATTTAGTAAATGATTTTTTGTTAAGAAAGTGAGTTTTGCATTTGATTTAAATGTTATTTATAGTGGGTGATTCTTTTATCAAGTCATCTAGGAATTGTATTTTCATTTTTATTATTGTTGAGATGCATCACATAAAACATTTTTTTCGCTTTAAAAAATAAATATAAAATATTTTTGCTGGAAAAAAACATCGCCTAAAACAAATAACTCAAGTGTAATTAACTGTAAGATGTTGCGAGATAACATAAAATTAGTTATCAATAAGTATATAATCACAAACTTGGCTCTTATACCTATTAGGCTAACTCTTGTACCTATTATGCATAGAGTTCTAGAGGTAAAACATAAGTTTGATTTCATCTCCTTCTAGATTTTTTGAGTATTTAATTCAAAGATGAATTCGCTTTCTAAAATGTTATTTCTACATTGGTTAATCAAGGATTCACGGTAAATGTAATATATTTTATATCTACATTGTACATTATATGATTTGTGTGTCGTTTTGTTTTAGTTAAATTATTATTAGCAGGGCTAGTGCTTTAAGGATGTTTGATGACATAGACAAGTAAGTCGAAACATATTGAAATGAAACTCGAAGGTTGAGACTCATAAGGACTTCTTTCCACATAACAATAACAAAATCACATTGAAAAAATATATGTTGAAATGTTTCAGGCCCTCGCTTACAGAGAACACAAGCATTCAACCCCATGAACCCATGTCGAGATAGGTTGTCCCGTGTTAGAATTATGTTTTTCAGTGCCAACCAAGTAAAACATTTAAGTTTTGGAGGAATGTCCCAACCCCGGATTTTTTGACTCCACCATTTAGCCTGTGGGACGATGCTTTCTATTGAGATCGTTCCATAAGCAAGCTTGGAAAAAAAATGATTTGTTGCTCGATTATTTTTCCAAGCAAGGGCATCCTTTCTATAATTGGGAATGAGACCACTATGGGACAATTTTAGGATGAAGCCCTCCCACTCCATTGTCAGATTACCCTGCAACCCCAAATCCACCGAAGTCTTCCATTTGCCATTGAAATTGACTTTGGAGCTTGGAATAAATGCATGACTAAGCCTTGTTATGCCATCTTCACTAAATTGATTAATAAGATCTTATGACAATCTGAAAAATATGTTCCTCCAATGAATGGATCCACTCCTATCTTGATGTTATTACCATCACCCATATTCCACACAAACCATATTTTTATCCAAGGTACAATAGTCACCAATCCTTTAAAAATATTCGATTATCCATTGAAGGATGGGGATTCAGTCATCTAGATCCATTCTAAAAAGGGTCTTTTTTTCAAATATTTGTCAACAATTACTGAGCTCCAAATACCTGCACCAATGATCACATGCCACAGATTTTTCATTGCCAGAGCAAAGTCGAACCAGTGAAGGTTCTTAAAGCCCAAACCTACATAGGATTTGGGTTGGGACAACACCTCCCACTTCGACAAGTGAAATCCAGTTCTTCCCCGCCCACAAAAAAATGAAAATAGATTGCCTAATTCTATTGATTGCAGATTTAGGAATCTTCGACAATGAGAACCAATAAACCGGTATACTCTCTAGAACCAATTTTACAAGTTTCTGACTAACACTAATCAATAACCACTTATAATAGCAGTTGTCAATGTGCCTCGCAACATGTTTTAGAAGCCAGTTCCAATCCTCCACCAAATAACAGTTGGGCTTGAATCTATAACCAAGATAGGTAAGTCCTTGCTCCAAAGATGCCACTTTGAAAGGGAGAAAGGTGGAGATCCTTTTTGAGATATCAATCATGACATTGTGCCTATAAAAGCAAGACTTATCTTGGTTGATCTGCATTTCGGTGGTCGCACAAAAAGAGTAAAAAATGGAGTTGAAGATCTTCCATTCTTTTATTGATCCCTCACCAAAGATCAAGATATCGTCCACAAAGAGAAAATGAGTAAGAAATATGTGTTTGGAAACATTAACACCCTTCAAAGAACCATTAGACTTTGCCTTAGATATCATCCTTCTTAAACTTCAATACTAAGAATAAATAACAATGGAGACGGGGAACAACCTTGTTGCAGGCCCCTAGAGGCTGAAAAGAAGGCAAAAGGTGATCCATTAATAAGGCCTGTAAATTAGCAGAGGAAACACAACCCATAATCTAGTTTGTTACCTACAAGTCTAAGCCAATATGTAATAAGAGGAGTTTTATAAAACCCCAATTTACCCTATCATATGCTTTTACTAGATCCGCCTTGAGAATAGTAGTGCTGCACTTTTTTGCTTTTTTAGAGCGGATGGCCTCTTGTGCCACTCTAATGACATCATGAATGAATCTATCGAAGAGGAATCCAAACTGCTCCTAAGAGATGTTAGAGGAAAGAACATTGCTCATTATGTTTGAAATCACCTTGGAAATCACTTTATAAATAAGACTGCACAAAGAAATCAGACAAAAGTCACCAAATGAAGTAGCCTTTGAGATTTTAGGGATAAGGGATAAGAAGGTAGCATTGGTTACCCCTGAAACCTTACTAGTAATCTACACTTCTTCAACAACTTTCAAGAGTTCCAGATCGATCAGATAAAAAAAGGCTAGATAGAACTCAACAGTCCAACCATCTGGCCCAGGACTTTTATCTCTGGCAAAAGAATTGAGAAACATTTTGAGTTTGTCCATGGAAACATATTGACCAGTTCTTGATGATTCCTTTGTTGTTTTTTTTGTGGAAAGAAGTCCTTATGTGTCTCAACCTTCGAGTTTCAGGTCCACTGAGTTACTTGGATATGTGCATATCCTAGTGGGACCAAAATATGGGGAATCATAAATCCCTCCTAGTTTATGTGACTTGGGGAATTTGGAAATCCCCTAACAAAATGATTTTTGAAAATCAATCGATCTACATCCAAAGGGTCTTGCCCGAGATTATCAGTTTTTTCCTTGACTACCAAAGACAGAAGAAACCTAGAACATAATGCCTTATTACTTCTCCCTTGACTTTCTCTGCGGAAAGATCTGGATTCTTTGATGGAGCACAACAACATGGAGTCTATGGTGGAGGTGTTGTTATAAATATTACTAGAAATACCACATTTCATATTTATCTGAATATGGGGATGGACTGCAACACAAAAGTAGAGATAGTTGTTTATTGGGCCCTTCTCCTGGTTTCTACTTCCATTAAAGTGGTTTCATTTCATGGTCAAGGAGACTCTCAGTGTGTGGTAAAGTGGCTTAAAGGGAGCCATCAACTCAAAGCTATTAATCTATGTTGCTGGAAGGAGAGAATTAAATTCTTGGAAGAACACTTTCAACTTCTCTCCTCCCAACATGTTCATAGAGAGTTGAATTGTCGGGCGAATGCTTTATCTAAAAGAGGCCTACTATAAGTCAAATGTTTAATCACAGTGGAAAAATTCCTGAAGAACCAACTTTAGTGGAGAAGGCACTTTCTGGTCCCTCCCAAGCATCAATTTTCACCTCTCTAACTCACTTAGTAATTTTGCTATATGTATAGATCTTAGTGATCTTGCCTTTTGACTTCTTTCTATCAGTCAATTTTTGTCTCATCGCGACTATCAATGTTAGCACATGACTAGGTGTTTTTTTTTTTTTTTGTTTTTTTTTTTTTTTTGTTTTTTTTTGTCTCAGACACCACCATATTTAAAGTTGTATCAATCCTTCTGTAGCTGATGGAATAGTAGGCTTTTAGTTTTGGGTACATTTTTTGTTTTTCCCAAGAAAAATGTCTATTTATGCTCCTTGTCTTAGTGCCCAATTTCTTGATGAAGATGTTAGAGTTGATCTCAGTGACTGTACTTCTTTTCTTTAATAGAAAGAGGAAAAGAAAAAAAAGATGGGTAAATTAGATTTCTGATAATATTTATAAATTTTGAAAAAATTATCAAGTTGGACAATATATATTTTGATCTATTTTTTGAAATGTTGAATATATAATATTTTTTGAAAAAAATATAATAATTAACCTCATTAATATAATAACATGTTTTCATGGAAATTAAACCTAATTCTTTGTGGAAAATTTTCACTTGATTTATTGCTTAACAATGACTTGCTAGGATTAAAGGATGTTTATCTTAAGACCAAAATTGTACTAAGGAAAAGATGAATGCTAAAAGAATCACAATGATTCTAGATGGAATTTGGCTTCTAAAATAATTTCAAATAGATGATTAATTACTTCAAGCTAGTTGTTTATTGTTTAAATAGAATTCACAATGTCTCCTTCCAAGGTAGGAGAGAGTTCCCTTTCAAGGTGGCTAAAGAAGTCGAATAACTCTGATACAAAGTGTGCCATGGTACCTTCGACTAATCACAAAATACTCGACACTTAATTTTTTCCAAGCCTTCAATAACCACGTATAGTTTTATTAAGTGGAAATGTGTCTTTGAGAAGGAAGGGAGAAAATATATATCAATGATTATATTACATTATTTGCAATTAGATTTAGCCTTATATGGAATATATGTAAATAGATTTCCATAGTAACATTTGAATGTGAGCATCACTAGTTATATTGATCATTGGCTCATTAGTTATATTTATTAGTGGTTATTTCAATATTAATCTCAAAAATTAATTAATTAATATTAAATCTATATTTTAAAATTGTTAACCTATATATATATATATTTATATATATATTAATAAATATCGAATTTTACTTTAAATTGTTAAGATTTTTGTTTGTTTGTTAAGTGGTCTGAGTTCATAAAGATTACACCAGGCCAAGTCTGTGGTTTGAGAAATTGCGATTCATGGGCATCTAAGCCATCAAAATCACCTAGGGATTGCACACGGCCTGGGCCACACTAGCCCTTAACATGACTGGACTTTTTACCCACGAAGTTTTAAACCAATGACCTTCACATCACGGAGTGAGTTAACAATACATCCATCACCGTCTATTATACACCCCATGAACAAATTTATTAATATTTTTAATTCAAATATGATTAAGTATATTCTTCTGTTGGAACCTCAACAATTAACTTAAACAACTAGTATTTTTATTAAAAAACGCGTTGTGAATGATAAAACTACAAAATATAATTTGATTGACTTCCTCAAGTCTCTCACATCACAATTAACGCTCTTCTTCATTCAAATATTCCTCAACACATATAATAGATATCTTCTCATTGAATATCTATATTTACACGGAAGATGTTCCTCTACGGAGTTGGCTGGGCAAACACTGTTCACCCCAGCCAATCCCCATGCTTCATTTTCGTCCTCCTCCATAAAATCATTTTTTACCACATTGCAGGTGTTTGTTAGACCAAGTCGCCTCAGGTAGGTTCGAGTCTCTACAAGGTTTGAATCTAAGCTTTGCCATCTTAGCTCCCTTCGCATTTTGAACCTCACATTCCTCCTCGTACTTCACGGGTAGAATCTCGGCCTCACTCGACAACCTACAAGCGCTAGCACATCTGGACATGTCTCGTTCCATCCCGCCTGAGCTCATGAATCTCCACCGACTGGTTTACCTAGTATCTCTATTACAATAAACTGTCTGACAAAATCCCTTCCAATGTTTGGAACTAACACACTGGAGCAGCTGGGTTGGAGAATGAATGGCCTCACAGGCTCATCCCTAAAGGGATATCAAAGCTCTTGAAGCTACAAGTTCACCTGATGGTGTTGTAGCATGAATGGCCTCACATGCTTCATCCCTGATGAGATATCTAAGATCTTTGTCAGCTTGATCAGTTCTCATATTTAGCGGTAGATCTTCATAAGATCTAAACTCTACAAAATAAAATGTGTGAATTTCCTTTAGAGCATGCCACTTATCTTTGACATCCTTGGGAACAACATTGTCTAGAGCAGTTTCCTGTCCTCCATTATCAACTTTGGAAGATCCATTTCGCATACTGGGAAAATCAGGTTTACTATCTTTAGTTGTAGCAGGAGTGAAAATAGTTTGACATTGTTACTTTCGATTGTTTGAGCTCTGCTTTTGATTATTTGAGTTGTCTTCATCAACGTTCACTGTTACTGAAATCTTCTGATCTTTCTTATGACCAGAGCCCAAAATCTGGATGCCCATATTCTGCAAGTACTCCTCAACAAAATCATCTTATGGTAAATCACCGCTTGTTGTACAACAACAGTCGAGCTAGATCACCCGCCCCTGTTACTCGTGAAATGTCGCAAAATAGATGGGATCCGCTACATTCCACTGCATAAAACATTGAATAAATTTCTTGTTACAAATTTCTGAAAAGGAAAAAAATAGTCATTCATCTAAGATGCACGAAAGGAATTTGACTGCAATTCTTATCTTGAACAAGCAAAACTATTTCGCGAACTAGTTCGACACTACACAAAATTCAAGGCTTAAAATTTCACTGCAAATGTAAATAATATTGTGATAATTTCAGGATTTATGAGAGCATCAGAGCGTAAAATGCGAGGAAATATTAATGTACTTCTAGTTGTTTGCAAATTTTTTTCCGTGGAAGAAGCTAAGTTTTTATAGCTTCAAACTTGGTTTCTTTTTCTTTCCACTTGCTTATTGGTGTGCATGCTTTCCAACTAACAAAACATTGCCACATGTTTGAACTTCCAATAGAATGAAATTGCAATTGAAATTTCTATACATTGTCTAAGGTCTGAAAGTCCTTATTACAGTCAAACATGTATTTGAATTTCATTAAATCTTAATTTTTTCCTCATATATAAATCATACAAGTCTGGAATATTTGTTATGCCCTTTTCTCTTACCAAGATTATCATGTCGGGCAATCCATATTTATAGGTAATTGAGTATAATACTTTATAGGTTGAGATATAATCGGTGGATTGATAAGATTGCATATTTTAGTTTATACAATAATTAATTCGCCAGTGCCTATTGTTTTCCTTTTCATCTCAAGGTCTAGGTGAACCTTGAATCACTTTAGGGTTATATAATTTTTCTTCATGTGCACCAAGTGCAGATAATCAAGTCGGAGGGAAGGGAATGCTTTACATCTTTCCAACACACTAATGTAGTGAAAATATTACTGTTAAATGAGGCCTTGGTTAGCTAGTTAGGTTAATATGGTTGATGTATCCACAAATGTTATATACTTGCTCTGATCGACACCACCAGAATGGCATGTTAGCAAAGGGATGATCCAAAAAAGTTATGCATAGTAATAAGACATGATTGCAGTCTATTATTAATTTTACTTTCACCTCAGTACCACGAGGGCTAGGACTAGTCAAATATCAGACATTGAAGTATGACGATTAGGCATCTTGAAATGAAAGGTTGGTTTCATAGTCAGTCCAAATGTTGTTTGGCTTGAATTGGTCCAAATATATTCCTCTCTTATTTTAAATAATGGAGACAACTAACTTTTATAATGATGATAAAATTGTTTTTATCTGAAAGGATTTTGACTGAGAAAATATTGCTATGTGATTTACCGTGTGTCACAATTTGGGTTCGTCCATTATCCTTTTTAACTATTTCAGTTACTAATTCACTTCATTGCGCATTGTAGTGGGATATGCAATTCTAACAATACAATTATATCCTCAAATATAATAAACATGGGTTTTTTATGTTCGCACCGAATAATGGGTAGGATTATTTAAATTGCATGGATTTGTCACCATATTCATTCTTGTATTCATTGTTCAGATTGTGAGGAATTAGTGATATATTCCACTATCATGGATTCTCAGCCTTTTGGTAGGCATTTTAACAATCTTGACTCTCACACCTCGCCTTTGAAGTTCTAAAGATTGTTGTTGTTTTTTTTTTAACATAGTCTTTGAATTGAATCAAATTTTTTAAATGGCTGTCACACCTAGTCCTCAAATTTGAAGTTCTAAAGTTTTTGTTTTGTTTTGTTTTTTTAAACATATTTGACTGTAAATGATGTTTTTTGTTTGAAGAATTTGTTTGTTTTGTTTTTAAAACATATTTGACGTTAAATGATGTTTTTTTTAACATGTTTGACAGGAAATGAAAATAAATTATGCAAAATTTGTGGGTGGGCTCTATTTATGGGTAAATAAACTTTCCAAATGTGTATTCCTTCGATGTATCTTTGCACCTTTATGGGCAATTGCTAGTTTATTTACTTGTAAAGGAGACCGAACCACATCACGTTACATTTTTCATTTGTTTTAAGATTTTAGTGTGAACCCAACTAATTTTCATGATCTTATAAATACACCACTTAAATTACTTTGCCAAAATTATTAATACTTTGATTAATATCAAAGTTTTGAGAATGTCATTGTGTAAAATGTTTGTTTTTTTATTATGATGGATAATTTATTTTTTATTTTTTATTTTTTTTATTTTTTATTTTTTTATTTTTTATTTTTTATTTTTTATTTTTAAATGTAATTGGGAAATTTATATTAAGAAAAAATTGTAATTAGGATACACAACTCAGTTGCATCGAGAAATTAGCTTGCGAAAATTTCAAGGTAGATAGATTTAAAAAAGTGACTATGAAAACGCTCAAGAAAAACATAATTGACTTATTTTTCGAAATACTGAAAAGAGCAACATTCCAAAATTTCTTACATGAGTATAGTCTCATTAATTGATTACATGATAGTAAGTAAAAACAATACAAATTAAAATGACTTTTGGCTTTGGCATCTTATCACTATTGGTTGGGATTCTATAGGATATATCTTTTTCTTCCCTACTTTTGTTTAGACTTCTTTAGAAATTAGTGGAGTACTTGTTAATTCTTCCAAGCATGGAGTATTTTAACTAAGGAGCCTTCTTGTTTTAAAGATTCTTCTACATCAATTTAATTAGACTAAGTTGTTACTAATCGAGGGCCTAACTTACCATAAGTTACTTGTCACAATTTATGTGAGATTGGATCTTTTGTCTTTGGGCTTTGCAAACATGTAATTATTGTTTTTCTTGAGAAATCGGAGTCACTTGAGGTAGAGAAGGGTGGAGATTTATCCCATGATATTATCTGGTGATCCCTTATATAATGGACCCACTAGGTTGATTTTTTGCTATTTTTTTCGACTTTTCTTAATTCCATTTGGACATTGAGTTAATATGTGGCTTGTTTCAAAATAGACATTACAACACAAGTATACTTCATAGTATAATTGATGAGTCTAGGAAAAATATTTACCAGTCAAAATAATTTCAACTTGGAACCATAAGCTGAAATCCATTTCCACACAAAGATTACATATGTTGCAATGCTTCACCTTTGAGTTTCACGAGAGACAAAATGGAACTTTCCTAGAGTGGACCCAGTGGCATGAAGAGAGTGTAATTCCCAAAGATGCAGTGATAGATTTGGAAGCCTCACCCAAAAAGGTGATGTGGTCACAACCTCTGTCAAAGGAATGAAAGAGGGAGACCATGGTTTCAAGCATAGACATGCATGGCCCCAAAACCATGGACATGAGTTACAGATCAGATCCCTATCTTCAACACTATCAAAATCAACAACAAAAAAGCCCTTTCAACAAGGTGAATGAAAAATTCTTGTTTAAACACTAGAATCCAATGTTTTGCTACCCAGGAAGGAAGATCTGCAAGCTGCAACGAAAAAAAAAAAAGATGGGAAATCAAGTTGTTAAATCTGAGAAAATCTGCTACCTTATTAGCATGAGAGCTAATGGGGATGGAAATGGAAGTGCCTCCATGCAATAGAAAAGAGGAAGAGTGAGTTGAAGGCTAGTGTATCACTACATTCTTGAACGAAACACTTTCTAAGTTCCACTGACAAGATCGAGTGTTGACTAGTTGCGAGAAGGAAAACTTGAGGACATCACAAACCCAATAGATATTGTAAGGACAAAGCACATTGTATACTAACACGACTATGAGGTCATTAGGAAATTGAGGAGGACATGGATGGAGGACGCCAAAGCTTGGCACAACTGCGAGTGCATTAGGTGGTTGAGGAGGATGTAGCACAGACAGCTAGGGAAAAACCCTAGTTGCAACAATCTGGAAGAGCTCCATCAAATTGTTAAATTAAATAGTCAACTTATGAGAATTCATAATAAAAAAGATAAAGAGTTTATAATATTAAAATAAAATACATAAATTATTGATAAAGATAAATGATACTAATAAACAAATAGTAATGTTAAATGATTAAGTGTTATTAATTAAAATATTTTTTTAGAGTGAAATATTTAAGTGAATTATTTGTGATTTGTTAATACTCAATTGGATTATGTATATCCAATGTCTAATTGTTATTCACATGAAATTTTTTCCCACTTCAATTTTCAAAGTTCTGAGAGTTTCATTATAGTGTATGTAGATGGTTTACCTTGATTAATACCCATTAATTTGTTAGGATATTCTGACACATAGGAAATAGTTAAGTATAACTTGGTCTAGTGTAGAGTTAGGTAAAGTGTGTTTCTTTACTATGTACTTTTGTAACTTACAATTCGACGGTCACGATATGTGGTGATCCGACGGTTCATTCTCTCCTCGGTACGACCGACACTTGATCCATGGCTTAACATCCGACTGGTCCATGATCTCTATTCAAAGAGCATGGAGGGTCATTTGTAGGGTAACCGTTCATGAGAGAAGCTTATGTAGATTTTCATTCTTTTATTAATAAATTGCCTGAAGTGGTCGTGTTGGCTCAGGCCGTGGACTGTTTCCCTCTTTGAGGGTTTTAACCGCGTCAAGAATACTAGTGGATTGATCTGTGATCTGTTTGTGAGCGATGTCCTTTGGTGTTCTATCTGAGGAACTTACCCTGTAAATTCCTACATAATTATATTTAAATTAATTTATATATGTGATTTTATTTTATTTTATTTGTGATGATAATATTGTATTAAATTAAAATCCACGTATGGATCATGGTATGTACAACATGTGAGTACAATGAAAATCCTTTGAGGCTAGTTATACTTGTAACCTAACGAGAATCTTTATTCTCAATATCTATTAGCCATTTTATTATCATAAAGGACACAAAGTCTCTCGAGGCGTAGATTCTCCAAAAGACCTATAGATACAAATAAAATTTACATTGCATATCAGACCCACTATTAAGGAATAGTTGCGACAGGAGGAATATCATTTCTCGTTAGGGCTCTTGCGTCCAAGTTTACACCTTTATTGGCGAGATCATCTACAATAGAATTGTTCATTCTCAACGCATGAAATAAGCTAATATTAGAGAAAGCTAGTTTCAAATTCCTGATTTGATCAATAATGCTTCACAACTTGCATTCCTTAGGCAAAGATCCATGAACAAGGTAATGGATAACCAACTATGAATCTCCCCACACCAATAAATCTTCGATGCTTGCTTCTTTGGCTAAAAGGATCCCTTGAAGTAATCCATATGCATATGCCACATTATTTGCAATTGCCTAACCCTCATATGCACTCAATTTCAATGTTTCCATCAGAGTTGAGAATAACCCCTCTTATTCCTGCCATCCACTATTTAACATATGTAATTACCAGAAAAAAAAAGAGAATAAATAATTTGTTAAAAAATCTATATTCTAGTTATTTAAAAGACATACTTTTATTTGTATAATAATGAATATCAATTAAATAATATATGGATGATGGTGATGATGATTATGATTAGTCATTGATATTAATTTTAGTGCATTGAACCTTAATAAAAGTAAAATAAAATAATAATAGTGGGAATAATTAACCCATATCAAAATTTAATTTATATTTAAAAAGCTTGACAATAATATTTTTCTTATTTTTATAATTTTAATGAGTTAACATATGAAAAAGGTCTATTGTTATAACTATTTTGAATTTAAAATTAATAGGAGTATATGCTAGACATTTTAAGTGTTTTTTGTGCTTTGTCTTTTTTATACATGACAAAGGCACAATTATATTGTTGGCTTCTATTAAAACCAAAATATGCTATAAATTTTTCATAATGTTTTTCAAAAAATCGTATTAAAACAAATTTTTGAAAGTAAAAATTTATTTTACAACTTTTTTATAAATGAAATTTCTGATTTTTTATTGGTTGTTGACAATTTTTATGTGGTTTAAAATACATTTTTTCAAAAAAAACAAAAAAAAACAAAAAAACAAAAACCTAACAATTACTTGTAACAAGGTTGTCGTGTTGGTTGGAGCAGTTGCATAATTTTTGCTAGATTTCTGAGCCACCATTCCTTTTGGTGGCCCCTAAACTTGGGATTAAATGATGCATAACATGTATATCAATGTATCATACAACAAGCTCTGAGATTTAATAGATTAGATGTGATTCGAAATCAAAGTCACATTAGGGGTCCCGCTATGCATGGTAGTTGGCAAGCAAAATCCCCGATTCATAACCTTTAATTTTATTTGGAAGACATCAATTGCTCAGGAGGAGCTCGAGGATTCAATGCGACCTTGGCTTGATGCTTAAAGAAGGTCAAAACTACTTGTAATCGCATAATCATGCCCTTATAAGCACAATGGTGAAAAGTATGGATCTTATTTACTCTGGTTTTGAGGAATTGATGTGTATTCCAACAAGTAGCATCATTGTTTAAGTTGGTTTATTGTTTTTCGCAAAGGATTAATGCTTCTTTCCACATTCTCCCTACAATTTTTATACTCCCTATGTCGATTATGGCATTGCATACATAAGAGAATATGCAGTAATTGACTCATTTGGGTTAGTGATGACACAAATGAATGTGATTTTTTTTATTTGAATTCTTGCACTTTGTTTGGCAAGCATGCTCCAAGTTGTTTTTGATTCATAATAGTTGATCTCAATTAAAATCTGATCTGTGCCATACGCCGAAGGAAAGAAAGAAATAAAGTCCCATTAAAAAAGAAGAAAAACCCCACTATATCCAAGACTCTTGTTACAAGTAAAAAAAAGAGAGAAATTCTCCTCCCATGACTCACAGTCCACTATTGTAATATTAAACAAGTGTAAACTGGCTTTTCATGGGACACTTTACTTCCAGGTCGTAATTGTTATAAAGCCCCAGTCTCCAATCTATGTTATCTCTCACCTCCATTGAGTTCCATCACAAAAATGGTTGCACACTATACACTTTCTTTTGTTTTGATAATAATCTATGACCTAGGTCATATACTTATTATTTTTCTTGGTGTGTAATAAAAAGAAATATGTATGTAAAGAGCCCAAAGGTCAGAATGCCTCACCCTTCTCATTCATAACCAATGTTTGCATGTAGTACTATGTTTTGACCTTGTCATAACCTGAAAACTTATTTAGAAGGGTGACCCAAAATCAAACAAGTTTGCAAGCCAGTTGGTCCTTGGTCAATGAATAATGTTCCCCATCTAGTTACATGTTTTTTCATCTCATTGTTGACCATTGCTTGCTTAGTCCCTATCAAATACTACAGGCTACGACATCAAAAGTTTCTTAGGCTCACGTATTTCCGCTTCTAAATGGAGTTGTCTTTAATTGTGACTTTTTGGAGTTTTCAGTGAATTTTTGGTCAGAATCCGATGAAAATTTTTGAGGTGAAATATTGATTTGTGTTGTTTAAGCTGGTTTTTTTACTGCATTGAAAAATTCTGGGTGTACTTCAATTGTGCAAATTTCACCCATCAAACTTGTGATTTCAATGAATCCCCGTCAGATTTTAAATAAAGTAGATCGGAAAATAAATCTGAAAACTCTTCAAAAAATCGCACTTAAGACAACTCGCTTCTCAACAGTGTCAAAAGGTCCACCAAGACTGACCATGGCAAATTATTCACTTTGGCATACTAAAATATATTTACTATTGTGAAAAAGTTACATAATGAAATTCCTTTTCCCTTACATTTGATTAATTAATCAGGTTAAGAAGCTATCTATATTTGTATTCAAGGCTCCACATAGTGAATAAGCACCACATGCAACAAACAAAAATTGTGATTGCTCCTTGTCACAAATGAAATAACACAAAAGAATTATTATGATGTCTTTCATTCACCATTATATCACTTTTCATAGTCCAATGTTACTATAACGCTTCTTATTTTTCACATAGTCTTCTGAATTGATTTTTCATGATATGCAATAAGCATATATTAAATGTGGGCATTCTTTCTAAAACATTGTTCGTTTTAACACAATCAATATTTTACCTCTCTTCTCTTGATAATAATATGCTTAACCTTGTCCATATCTTTGCACTTAAACATAGTACTATGTTATCATTTGGTCTGAATGCTTTGCTATTCGATTAAACTTAATACTTACAATTTAACAAGATTTTGAATCATGGATATTTATCCCCATTTTACCATGGATATTATTAACTTATAAATAGGCTTTGTTACAATACCATGGGCCAATACAACTTGCCTAAAAACCTTAATTCATTTTAAAATCATAATATTTTATTTTATAACATTTTTTATATTAGTTTTTAATATTATATTAAAATACCATGTATATTATTAACTCGTAAATAGGCTTTGTTACAATACCATGGGCCAATACCACTTGCCTAAAAACCTTAATTCATTTTAAAATCATAATATTTTATTTTATAACATTTTTTATATTAGTTTTTAATATTATATTAAAATACCATGTATATTATTAACTCGTAAATAGGCTTTGTTACAATACCATGGGCCAATACAATGGTTTATCATACCATATGTCAGAAAAACGTAACTCATTTCAAAATCAAAATATTTTATAAATATTTTATTTTGATTTAATTTTATAACTTTTAAAATTTCTTAACCATGGATATTTACCCCCATTTTAACATGGATATTGTTAACTCGTAAATAGACTTTATTACAATACTATGGGCCAATGCCATGACTTATCAATATTATAGCCAATCAATTGTTTGACTATGCAAGACAACTATATGCGAAAGAATCAGAGGATGAGCCTCCTCCCAAGATAAACACAACTACAAAGCTTTTCACATTACAAGAAGTGGAGACAAGAATTAAGAAGTTGAAAATAGGAAAGGCAAAGGACTTGGTTGAACTTCAAGCAGAATATCTAAAGTGGGAAATGAACATTCTTGCACCACTCATCACGGAAATATGCAACAATGTCATTCAACAAGCATTCCCAAGAGATTGGACAACTAGTCTAGCAATACCCATTTTTAAAAGTGGATACATTAATAATATTTCCAACTATAGAACCATTATGATCAATCCTTTGTTTGTGAAGCTCTTAAGCAGCATGGTAGAAAATAGAATCAGTAAGTGGGTAGAAGGAAAAGAAAAGAGGGGAAAAGGGAAAGCAAGTTTTAGGCCAAAACATTCTACAATAGATCATGGTATCATGTTGAGACACATTATTGAAAAGGTTTGGGGGACAAAGAAGAAGTATTTTTTTGTTTTGTGGACTTCAAAAAGGCTTTTGACACGGTCCCTAGAGATAAGTTGTGGAGTAGAATGGAATAACTTGAAATTCCTTTGCATTATAGAGTTATTGTCCATAGGATTTATGAAGAGGTGAAAGTCAAAATTAGAAATTCAACAGACATTGCAGAAAGCTTTAGAAGTGACATCAGAGTCAAGTAAGGCTGCCCTTTATCCCCTACTCTTTTTGGTTTATATATTGATAAATTGGAAGAGTGGCTAAATCTACAAGGTGGGGATGGTATTTGATTAAGGGAGTTTCTAATAAAGTTTATTTTATATGATGATGACCTTGTATTGATTGCTAAATCGACCCAGGGATTGCAGATGCACCTATATGCTCTTGAGTATTTTTGTAAAGCAGTGGGGATGCAAGTCAATACCGAAAAGACCAAAATAATGATTTTCTCAAATAAAAGGAAGCAGAGCCAACATACGTTCTTCTTTGAAGGCAACATTCTTGAAAAAGTAAATGAATACAAGTACCTCAGGATTGATTTCAACAAGTAGCTTAAATTGGAGGACTGAAGAAAGAAGATCATTTTAGAAGGGTGGAAAGCATTACATGCTCTTCAAAACAGACGTAGGGAGGCATAATTATGGGATTGGAAAACGATTAAAGTGTTTTTTGGGCTCCTAGTTTGTCGAGTGATATTATATGGGTGTGAACTACGGGCTAGCAACATTCTTGTCTCAAAATGGAAGCAAATTGAGAAAATACACAAACGTTTGATCATGAACAAGTTAAAATAAAAAGTTCAGTTCCTTATTAGATAATGTTGAGTGAAATAGGAGCAACTCCCATCGAAAACATAATTACCGATCAAACGAAAAAATTACCTATAAACTGTTATTTTGAGATAGCAAAAAATCACCCGATTTTGGAAAATGGTGATTTAGAATACACCTTTTTTTGAAGCATAATTTTGGCACTTCAAATTTTCTTATGTATCAAGCATGAACATTTTTTTAAAATGTTAGTGATTTTCATGCTGATTTTGAAAAGTGTTGATGCAACATCAATACAATTTTTTAGAGGGCTTATTTTTGACACTTTAAATTTTTTAATTTATCAAGTTGAACAATTTTTTCTAAATGTTAGTGATTTTCATCTTGATTTTGAAAAGTGTTGATGCAACATCAACCCTTTTTGTACAGAGGACTTATTTTTTACACTTTAAATTTTATAATGTATTAAGTGTGGATTTTTTTTAATGTTAGTGATTTTCATATTGATAATAAAATATAAAAATAAAATAAAAAAACATGACAAAAAAAATCAAATAAAAAAAATGTAAAAATAAACATGATTAACTTGTAAGAATAAAAAAAAAACAAAAAATAATAAAAAGGAAAATATTTAAAAAAACATATATAATTTAAAGGAAAAAAATTTAAAATTTAAGCCAAAAGAAAAGGAAACAATCTAAAACCATTTTTTTTAAAGTTGAAAATAAATAAGATAAAACCTAATAATAAATATAAATTAAAAAATAATTTAAATTTAAAAAAAAATTTAAAAATTTAACTTAAAAAATAAAATTAAAAAATCGTAAAGAAAAGAAAAAATTTGCCCATGCCTCTGGCCACCCTCACGGCCCACCCCACCCTAGGAGCAGGTTGATTCCTGGAATTGACCCTTGCCACCCCTGGAGTTGGGCGCGGGGTGTAGTGGGCAGCCGTTGTCCGATTCCAGGAAATCAACCCTGCCACCCTTGGGCGGGTTGGGCCGCGAGGGTGAGCGGGGAGGCCAGCTACCCGAATCCAGAATTTGGCCATGCCACCCTTTCGAAGGTTTTTTATTTTAATTTATTCATTTTTTTATAACATAATATATATATATTAAGTGTTTTGAATATATTATTTTAATCTATAATTATGTTTTATTTTGAAAATATATCCCCTTCTTTTTAATCTTGTTTTTTGTTTATAATTATTATTTTATTTATTTATTTTTTTAACAGTGGAATCGGCAACAGGGACACCCTCGCGACTCGCGTTACACGGGGTCGATTCTGACCGCTACCTCTATAACCACTGGGAACTATGCTCGCCCCTCTACACAGCTCCAGGGTAAGTCCGAGAGATTTGAACTCATGACCTTCAGCACGGAACCCACCTTTCTAACAAACTTCACCGCATTATGATTACCAACTCGCCTACCCTTGTGGGGCAATTTTTTATTTTGTTTATTACTTCTTATTATTATTTTTTGTTTTTTTATTGTTTTTTTTCAATATTTGAATTTTTGTTTTATTTTGTATTATTTTTTATATTTTTTTTCAATATTTGAATTTTTGTTTTCTTTTGTATTATTTTTTATATTTTTTTTAATATTTGAATTTTTGTTTATATATATATTATTTTTTTTCATAGGGTCAGTGTTAATGCTCATGTAGCAATCCGATCTCATTTTCTGCAATTTGATAGTTGATTTTAAAATTTTCGTTATAATGAATCAAGTCTATCCCCACAATGTGTCAATTTCATGGTTGGTCTTTAAGATTTCATTACAATGGGTTGTGTTCACCTAAACTACGTGTCAATTTTATAGTTGATTTTTAAATTTTAATTGCAATGTATCAAGTTGTCTTAGGCTAAGATTTTAAAATCGCTATATATTTAACATTTAGAAAATAAATTACTCTTGCTATAATAACTTTTTTCATTTAGGTGTTCATTTAAAAAAAAAAATTAGTCATAATTTTTATTTATTTATTTATTTATTTTCCATAATGTCATGCTTGGAATATTTTGAAAACTTATGATTTTTTTGTAGTCATAATCTTTGGCTTTAATTCCATGGTTGAAAAACTATCAAGATTTTAACGTTTTTCTAAGTCATGATATTTTATCTTTAATGCATGGTTGAAAACAATTATAAGTATTTTTTCTTTAGCACCGTTGCTAAAAATTGTTGGAATTTTAAGGTTTTTTAAAGACGTAATATTTTAAACTTAATGCATGCCTAAAAATCGTTGGAGTTTTAAGGTTTTTCAAATACCTGATATTTTATCTTTAATGTCATGCTTGAAAATCGTTGGAAATTTAAAGTTTTTTGGAGTCATGATATTTTATTTTTAATGTCATTATCAAAAAAATGTTGAAAATTTGTCTGATACCAAAAAAAAAGAAAGGACGTCATCCCAACATCAACACTTTTCGTTTTCAGGGTGCTTTTTGCACAAAAAATTGGTTTTCACTGCCATTTTTAAAAAATGTTGAAAATTTACCCCGAAAAAAAATATTGTTATTCCAACATCAACACTTTTTGTTTTCAGCCTGTTTTTTCATTTTTTTTGGGTTTTCTAGCTAGAGTTCTCGTTTTGAGGTAATAGTTCCCGTTTGATTGGTAACTATGTTCGAAGCAATTGTTATGGTGTGTCTCATAAGATACCTAAAAAGGATTGAGCAAATGAGAGTAGGTAGATGGCCTAAAGTTATCTTTAATGAAGGCATGAGCGAAAGAAAGAAATCATGTATAAGACAAAACAACAAATGGATGCAAAAATGGAATATTTATCTCAATGCTTGTCTCACAAATAACGAAGAGCTAAAAAAAATTGTTATGAAGAAGTTCCATAAGTGCCTATGGGGAAAAGAGTTGGGTAGAAATAAGAAGTACTATATTCAGAAATTCAACCCCACTTGTGATCTCCAAAAAAAAGAGTACATTCGATCTAGCATTCCATGGAGAGCAAGGATTTTTATTCTACAATTAAGAACTAACTTGCATCAACTTCAGTGCGAAAAGAGTCAGTGGAAAAGACCTAAAGAATCTTGGGAAAAACATGTGTACTTTTTGCACTTCGGGGCAGTGGAATTAGAAAAACATTTCATTTTGGAATGTAGTGTTTTTAGAGACATTAGAGACAGTTACAACAATATGTTAACATCGGTTCCTTGGCATTGTATTTTTAGTGAGGGGACTATTAGAAGGTTTGATCAGGTCAGCTCATCATTAATTTGAGTAATAAAATGATTGAATTGCAAAAGGCGAAAAGCAGGGAGGCTAGTGGTCCCATAGACTATTTTTAGTCTCGTGGACGTTAAAATTTCATTCATTTATTTGCACAAAAACCATAACTCATTTCAAAATCAAATTATTTTATAAATATTTTATTTTAATTTTGTTTTTTATAACATTTTATATCGACCAAAAAATACTAGTTTTTAAATATATATATATATATATATTATATTATATATATTATAATATATATATCAATTACTTTTTGCATAAGAGATGTACTCTATATATATAGATATATTTTAAAATTATCAATTACTTTTTACATAAGAAACATGAACTAAATAGTGACACTACATATTACACTCGTTTAATATTATAAAGATTCTCTATTTGTAGTTTTTTTCATTTTAATTAGAAAAATGATTTTGGTGGACTATATTAGCTATGTATTTGTGACACACTCACCTTTTGTGTCTTTCACTTAATCTATCTCTTCATTTTTTAATACAACTCTATTTGTTTTAAATTAAACCTTTATCATCTTTTTACTTTGTGCTTCTTATTTTTATACAATAGCTGATTTGGCATTCTCCTATTGTATAGACATTATTTTTCTTGTGTAATCACATTGATCTACTTTAATAATCATTAGCTGACATTAATATATGTCATAGTTGAATGAGGCCACAATTTTACTCGAAACATAATGGAAA
The DNA here is from genome assembly GCA_000404065.3 of Pinus taeda. Classification (NCBI taxonomy): domain Eukaryota; kingdom Viridiplantae; phylum Streptophyta; class Pinopsida; order Pinales; family Pinaceae; genus Pinus; species Pinus taeda. The sequence goes on from APFE030730492.1 coordinate 101,408, forward strand.
TTCTGGTAAGATTTTGAGAAAATTCGACAGAAATTTTTGGAAATCTAGATTATCGTTATAAGCTTCATGATTTTAAGTGCCAAAAAATTCGTAATGAAACTGAATCCATTTCCATTATCTAAAAAAAATCTATTACTCCCACAATTAAATTTCTTGAATTTATTTTCACTACATTTTAACGAAAATTCCGTTCGAACGAAATCGTAACCTTAAAAAGCAACACCTTAATATATTTATCTTATCAACTCCACAATGTTTTAAAAGAATCTAACTTTCTATTAAAAAAACGACATTTTAATAATGTGGACTTTGTTTTTTTATATTAAAAAAATACTTTTTGAACGCACATTTTCACCTAAACAAAAATATGATTAAATATCTAAATGATTTTATTAAAATATATCATAAAACTTCCGCATTGTAAAAAATATAGGTGCACCTAGGCATGGGACCATGATATAACTTTGAGAAATCCGTTTTCTTCGAGGTTTCTCTCATACTCACGTTCCTTGGTTCCTCTACGCATCCGTCAAAGGGGAAAGGTTTGTCTACCTACTTGAGTATGATTTGCCCACTCAACAATATTAATAATCAATGATGCAATTTCACTTTTGGGTAGCAAGTTGATAATATTATTATTATGAGTGGCACAATTTCACTTTTGGGTAGCAGGTTGATTATATTGTTATGCAGTAAGAGGATAGGAAATAAGTTTGGTGAATTGTTTTTTCTCTAATACTAATTTTAAAGAAGCAATGTATTAATGGAAATATGGGGATTATGAATAAAGTAGTGAATCTATTCATAAGTGCGTAGGTTATGGTTATACTTATATTCGTTTGGAGGCAGCAGAACTAAGAAAATAGATTATTGTTTTAAATTTTACGGGGAGGGGTTATGGTTATATTTATATTGAATTGGAGGTAGTAGAATTAATAAAAAATATTTTTTATTAGGTTATTGTTTTAAATTTAATGGGAGGGGTTGAGGGCAAAAGTCACATGTGAGGTTAAAATTGTTTTATTGAGCGTTGAATTTTGATTTAGCTTCGCACAATTTCGGTGGAAATATCATGTAGGTATGTAGATCATTTTTCTATCCAACATTGAGGTTAGCCCCGGGCTAGACTCTACCTAGCTGGAAAACAATAGATATTCATTAACCTCACTATTTGAGGGTGGCAGGGGCGAAAGGCTTATAAATTGTCCTATGGCATGGAGGTGTACACATGCCTTAAGCAAGAGTATCGTTGGCCTGGATGGAAAAAGTGCAAGTATGAATGCCTCAAGGATGAGTATCATTAGCTTGTGGAGAAGATATGAAGGGAGGGAGGTGCAATGCTAGAATCTATCACAGTTCAACATCTTTGCACCTGCTCTCTCATTCACTGCATGTTTGTAGAATGATACGATACAATCCCACTGCTAGAAATTCATTAAATGGGGTGATAATAGTTTGAAGAGGAATTGCAACAAAGTCCACTATATATGTGGACAATGAAAATAAGATGGGCATTTGAATGAGTAAGTGGGAATTGCCTATCTATTTGGTGCAATGGTATATTTCTCAAATTTGGGAATCATTTCTCAACACTAAGAACTAGGGTTTGGAGCCAATACTTAATTTGTGTCCTTACTAGGCTTTAATTCTTGGTTTCGAGCCATTGCCACTTTGATTGGTAACTTGACCACCTACAATGGCAGGCCATAAGCAAGGCTAATTAAGAGAGGTCATGTCAATGACATTTGAAACAAATCAAGGTGTGCAAAAGGGAAGACTACATAAGTGCAAGGAGTCAACAACATGGGAGGCAAGGCCATCATGTGCTTGGAAGAGGGTGCCTCCAACCATGGTTTATGTGGAGGCTTATCACCATAGGTTCTCTACAAGAAAGAAATTGAAGATATAGAGCACAAGGTTTAGATGAAAAAAAGAACATGTTGCTTTGGGGTAGCATCGGATGTGCTCTAGCCACAAAAATTGGTGGAGAGGCTATAGCACATGAGGTCTCCAAGACCCAAAAATGGTTTGGGCAGAATCTAATCAGTTCGGGAGATATTAAAATAATTAATATTTTTAATGGAGTTTCTAAGTCTAGAGTTAGGAAAAATAAAATATTAATGTGAATTAATATAAAACCGAGTTAGACTGGTCCAAAAGTCATGGATCAAGCCAAATCTAATCTTAGCTGTTGATTAGAGATTTAATCTTAGCTGTTGATGAACCAACGAGAAAAGTATAAGAGGAGGCTTGAGGGTCAGTTGAAGAACACACCGAGTGAGATCAAGAACTCGATTTTCTGGGGCAGGTTTTGCTGAGGAAATTGAGTGAAGTGATTTGAGTTGCATCTAAGGGGCAGTGAATACATAACAGAGAGGCAGAGTTAGTACCAGAATCATCAGTGCAGAATCCGGGAAAGGGTTGACGCAGAGCCAGCTAGAGGCCACGCAGAGACCACACAGAGGCATCCAGGAGTTGCGCAGAGCCTGAGGAGGGATAGTGTGTGAGACACAGAGGCTCCAGAGGTTGACGCAGAGCCCCGAGAGGCTAATGCTGGGCCATATAGGTTGACACTAGGACAAAGATGCTGACGCAGACCCTAGAGGCAGCGGTGGGAGATTTCGTGGGATAGATTGGAGTTGGAGAGATGGATAGGGTGACACAATCCCTATCAGGGTGATGTAGAGCAACAGAAAGCTGTATTGCTGTTGTGGGATTGTTCATCCGGTGATTTAGCGGAATATATGTCTCTGACTGAGAGGTACTATTACTGAGAGCATTCTCTGTTGGGTGAGCCATTTCTGGCACCCTGGTTGTATTTTGAAACTGCATAATAATAAAACCCTCTAAATAGCTGCATCAGTTTTCCCGCATTAGGTTTTTTCGGGGACATTAGTCCAAAAACAACGGTGTCACTTGTGTGCTTGTTTCTTTCAATTTATGATCTATATGTGTTGATACTATACTTGTATTTATTTTCAGTATTTACATGGTAAATAACTTGTTAAGTAACTGAACAAGTAGGAAGAAATAAATCAGATAGTACAAGAAGAATTTCTAATGGACAGACTTATAAATTCCAACATGGTATCAGAGCGTGGTTGCAGATCACAGGATAATTGAAGGCATAAGTCGAGTAGAGCAGCAATAGCAAAAAATGTTGTCTCGAGTGACAAAAGTTGTTCCTAGCATAAAGCAACAAGGAAGGGGTGACGTAGAGAGCCCGTGTCATTAGTTCGAGCCAGGAGGAGGATCAATGCTGAGGTAGAGAGGAGCATACTTGACCTACGCAATGCTCGGTCATCTTTCTCAGTCAAGAAGGATTGACGCTGTGGCCAGTAGGTGCAGATTGTGCCGATGCCGGGATTCCGCAGAGCCTAGAGGCTCTAACCTTCAGATTGCTAGAGCATAGGAGGTCGTGGGTAATTTGCGGAGTGAAGCTGGTGGGGTATTGTGGTCAGAACAATACCTAACAAGGCAAGACCAAGTAGGAGGGAGTTGTTGCCCAAGATTTCTAGCCAAGAAATCCAGATCAGTGGTGTAGTTGCACAAATGATTGGAGTGGGGTATCTCAACATTGGCAGCAGGACTTCTAGAAGGGAAATCGAGGTTTAGAGGGAGTCAAATCGAGAACTTCCAAATGGGAAGTAGAGAGACTTGAAAGAGTCGAAAGAGGAGCAACAAAATGACAGTGAATGGGCTAAGAGATTAGGATCAACTAGACAGAGCTTCAAACTTCATAGTCTGGAAGGCCAAGATGTTGTCCATTCTAAACAAGTATCACATCAAACACTTCACTTGGGAAACGATAGTGATCCTAATTGACCTAGTTTAAAATGACATGTACGAGGAGGCAATGGTTAGGGCAAAGTGCATCATCCTTGATGGGGTCAAGGATCATGTGGTTCCACATATTTCCGAGAAGGAAACGAAAAATGAGATGGGGAAGCCCTGAAGAAATTGTACCAGCATACTTCCATGCAGAGGAGGATGTTACTTGAAAATTAGCTGTGGTCATATCAGATGCAGAAGGGAGAGTAGATAGATTTCTTCCTCGGTGGATCGAAGGAGATCCGTGATCAGCTAACTTCCATAGGGGCCACACCGGATCAGAAACTGATGGTGACGACCGCATTGAACACAGTCTTAGAGGATTAGGAGGTATTTTAGTGGGCAAGATGAGCCTTCTAGATTGGGAGGAACTGTGGGTGGCTCTTTGTCAAGAAGAGATCAGACAGGTGTCCAAGGTGTGGAGTAGCGGAAAAGGGGTCATAATCAAGAAAGAGGAAGAAGAAGATGCCGCTCTCACATATGTGGGAAAGCAGGAGAAAAGAAAGAAGAAGGACCTCTCCAAGGTCAAGTGCTTCCATTGTGGGGAACTGGGTCACTATGCGAACCAGTGTCCTAGGAAGAAGAGCAAGGGAGAGGCTTATGAGACCAAGGTTGTGCCGGCTAAGGTGGAGAAGGAAGTGGAGACCGATGACAACTGTGCCATGAGTGCTCATGAACCTTGAGAGAAGAGGTGGGGAGACATCGAGCTGTAGTCAGGCAGACTACAAGCGATGAGGGGCAGGATCCTCGAGGTACCCAACCTCTTAGATTATACCTTGCTACGAGAGCCTCAAAGAGGAGTAGTAGGACTAGGAGATGTCGGTAGAGACGGATGTGGATGAAGCGACAGTGGATGCTACAGTGAAGGAGTCTCGGGACAGTGTGAGGTAGTAGTGAGAGATGCATAAAGTTGTTGTAGCAACGCAGAGGTCAGTAGAGGGAGCACTTGTCAGCGATAGAGGGAGCTTCGACATCGGGAGTGCCTGTAGCCTGACAGAGATGTCATAATTGGGAGGATCAGTTACTTACTTCTCAGTAACTGAGTTGCAGTGTAGCAGTTAGCAGTGGCAATGCTATGTGCAACATGATGAGAGGGGATGTAGTGTAGATGCAGCAGTAGCAGTGGCAGGGCAATGGGCAGCAGCACGGATGCAAAGGGAGCTATCGTACGTATGCAACAGTGGTAGTGGTAGGGCCATGGGTAGCAATACATGGTGTAGCAGTGCAGAAGATGTTGGGCGGGGAGGCCTAGCATCAGCACAGGGACCGATGTTGGACGATCAGGGTGATACTCAGTGAGGAGTATTACTAGAGCACAGTCCTCGCTAAGAGGGAGTGTTGATTGGGGGTAGCATCGGATGTGATCTAGCCACGAAAATTGGTGGAGAGGCTATAGCACATGAGATCTCCAAGACCCAAAAATGGTTTGGGCAGAATATAACTAGTTTGGGAGATATTAAAATAATTAATATTTTTAATGGAGTTCCTAAGTCTAAACTTAGGAAAATAAAATATTAATGTGAATTAATATAAAACTGAATTAGAATGGTCCAAAAGTCATGGATCAAGCCAAATCTAATCTTAGCCGTTGATTAGAGATTTAATCTCAGCCGTTAATGAACCAATGAGAAAAGCATAAGAAGAGGCTTGAGGGTCAGATGGAGAACACACCGAGAGAGATCAAGAACTCGATTTTCTAGGGCAGGGTTTGTTGAGGAAATTGAGTGAAGTGATCTGAGTTGTAGTTGAGGGGCAATGCATACATAGCATAGAGGCAGAGTTTGTATCAGAAGCATTAGCGCAGAAGCTGGGAGAGGGTTGACGCAGATCTAACTAGAGGCCACACATAGGCAGCTAGAGGCCACGCAGAGGTAGCCAGGAGCTACGTAGAGCCTGAGGAGGGCTAGCGTGTGAGACGTAGAGGCTCCAGAGGTTGATGTAGGGCTGACGCTGGGCCAGAGAGGCTGATGCAGACCCCAGAGGAAACGCTGGGAGATTTCGTGGGACAGATTGGAGTTAGAGAGTTGGATAGGGTGACACAGTCCCTATCAGGGTGACACAGAGCAACATAAACTTGTACTGTTGCTGTGGGATCGTTCATCCAGTGATTTAGCCATAATATCTGTCTCCCACTGAGAGGTACTACTACCGAGGGTATTCTCTATTGGGTGAGCCATATCTAGCACCCTGGTTGTATTATGAAACTGCATAACGATAAAACCCTCTGAATAGCTGCACCGATTTTCCTGCATTGCGTTTTTTCGGAGACATTAGTCCAAAAACAACGGTGCCACTTGTGTGCTTGTTTCTTTCAGTTTATGATCTGTATGTGTTGATAATGTACTTGTATTTATTTTCAGTATTTACATGTTAAATAACTTGTTAAGTAACTGAACAAGTAGGAAGAAATAAGTCAGATGGTACAGGAATAATTTCTAATGGATAGACTTAGAAATTCCAACAGAGCATACCTTTGGTGATAAAATTAATGAAGAGATGACCCTTCGGATTTTGAATACAAAATATTCAAGACGAAGGGAAGCAAAATACCTAAAAGCTACAGACTTGCATTGTCATGTCAAAGCACTTACTGCATCTACCATGGAAGAGAAAGGATTTGCCTTGATGAAATCCTCAAAAGGTTAAACTATTTAGATCATAAGTATGATAATCTTATTCATGTTATTTGGGAATCAAATGTTTGTAATGAGGAGGTAAAGGAAGCTAGGGACACCACTGCAATAGAAGACAAGAAACATGGTTGGGGAGGACATAAGAAGAATAGTCAGAGAAAGCTACTTGGGCTCCATAGGGAGATGTATCTCCTCCAATATATATCATTCCAGATCTTGACTTTGAATCTAAGGATTCAGCTTTTGCTCTTCCTTCCAATTCCTATTGTTTTATTTTTATCCTAATCATATGTGTTATAATGGAATAAACCTTATGGAGATCTTTATCTAAGCATAGGTTGAAAGCTTTAATTCTAAATTTCTAGTATACCAATAAATCCTCAAAGGGGAAGAGGCGAATCCTCAAACATATCCTCTTACTTTTGAGAATTGTAGACTAGTCTCCCTCGATAACTTCCTAGAATATCATTAGGTTACTAGTTAATTTATAGCACATATTTAGCACATTAATTAGATCGGATTTAGAAGAAAAAATATACACTTATAAGATTGGTTTAAAAGACTCAACGCTGCTCACATAATAACCTAATGTAACTATTAAATTAATAGAATATAATTATTTTTAAATTATTATATATCTAAATAAAATATGATTTTTATTTCGATAATAATCTTTTGTTTATATTTTATAAACTTTTTTTTTTTAAATTAATTAAGGTTTATTACTATATTCATTATACACCTTATAAATATTTCAATAGTAGAAGCACGGACTATTGATCCAAGTGCATAGTGGAAACGGTTATTAGTTAAATGGATTTTATTATAATGATAATAAATTAAACATATAATCCAAGTATTAAAAAAAACGAAAAGTTTCCTAGGTATTTCAATTTCTTCACTTGGATTTGAATCCTCGTTTTTAAGATCCTAGGTATCATTGTTTAATGCCACCTCTCAATGCGAGCAATGGAGTATGAAAGGGGAACAATTATTTTTCAGGAGGAACCGAAAATGTTGTTCCCATACGATTTTTGGAATATGTCATAAAAATAAGGCAAGGCAATAAATAATGGATTAAGAAAAATCTTATATTGAAATTTGAATTAGGAGGTAGTATAGAGGACTCGAGCCTTTTCATTGATTTACTAATGGTGCAATTTAAATGGAAGGAAGTGTACCCTTAAGGGGAAACTTACAAGAATGAGTTAACAGGGAAATATAAGAAAAGATAAGATAAATGTATTAATGTTAAATATAGGATTACAAAAGTAGATTAATGGGATTGTGTTAGATACAAAGATGTTTGTATAAATCGGGAATACTAAAGTGGTTTCTATATAACACAAAAATTAAGAAGTGAAAGAGCATTCTAATTTAAAATTTTAGATGACTAACTCCAAAGAATGAAGAGGTAGTCCATGTACGAGATGAGCAACGCATTGGCCTATGTCCCAATTGTAAGAGGCAATCCAGGATCACTAGAGCTCTCTCCTAACATCTAAGACCGAATGGAGAAAAAATAGCATAGATGTTTGTCCAGAAGAATAACAGGGCAAGGAGCTCGAGTGAATATTGTGCATTTGTCTGGAAAGAAGGGCTCGTTGATGAGGTCTGGAAGATCTTGACTTGCGATTGTACTGTTAAATTGTTGGAATGAGCTTTGGTTTGGGGGCGCCTCTAGCATGTCACTAAGATGGTTATAGAGCCTTGTGTCTGTTAAATAATGTTTTCATTGATGTCAAATCTAGGGGGGGACCCAAAGGTGGGAGCATAAACCAAAAGGGGAACATTGTCTAAGGCAAGAGTGTGGAAAGAAGAGAATGAGGGAAAACCTTGGTTTGAGCGTTGAACAAAGAAAAGGGGATAAATTTAAAGAATCCCCAAATTTTTACCAAACCTCAAAATTCACAACCAAAAGGGGAAAACCTCAAAATAAGGCATGGAAAGAAGAAAAAATTCAAACCTCAAAATAAGGCATGGAAAGAAGAAAAAGGGAAAACCTCAAAATTCTTGGTGAAACCTCCAATTTCGATGAATTTTTTTTATAGCTCAAATGCCCCATGAAATCTAAACTTTTGAGCCTCCATCATTAGTTAACGGAGTGGAAATTTCATCGTTAGTTGTCGGTCCATCTATCAGACCCTCAACGTATCAAATATTTTACGATGGAGAATTCACTCGAATCACTAATATCCTTGTGTGTTGGAGGGCTTGGTCACAGAGGTGCTAAGGTTCAGTGCCTAAGGGTGAAGCACCCCTTAGCATACTAACATATTTCCATTTTACAAAGGTAGAGTTCATAGGATTCACCAATATCATTATATGGAGTAGCTCCTAGTCATGCCCCTCGCCACGAGGTGCTTAAGGTTTAGCACCAGAGGGCGAAGCCCCTCTTGGAATATCGACATGTCGTTGTTTTAACAAATTGCAGGGTTGAATATTTTCTCAGTATCTGATATAGATAGCTTCTAGTCATAGTTCTGATAATGTGGTGCTAATGTTTAGCGCCTACGGGCTTAAGGCCCCTTGACATATCGTCATATCGATGATTTTGTAAGTTCTCATTTTCATGTTTTTGACGATATTGTAATCCCCAATAAGCACTCGGTCTTAATGCATGGTCACAAGGGTGTTTGGTTATATCACTAAGGGATTAAATCCCCCCAACATATATTGGTGATTTGGTAAAGTGTAGAAGTCTATATTCATAGATATCCCAAGCCCTGATAAGCACCTAGTCTCGACACTTGGTCACCTATGTATTTCTCTATAGCACTTGAAGTTAAAGGCTCGTGGAAAACTCATTTTATCAAGGTTTTATTATCTTAAACATTTACAGGTTTTTTCCCTATTTCTCAACAAAAGGTTAAGTTTGGAGTTTCAAGATCTCCAATGCCCCCTGTCACTATATTAGTTAAAAGGTGTATCAACAAGTGTATAACACACTAATACATCGATAAAAAGGCTCCCGAGCTCATTATTTAGGTTTATTGTGCAACACTTATGTATATATAAGCATTATTACATAAAATGGTTGGATTGGAGGGAGCTCAAAGGAATATTAAAGTGCTTGGATATATGTATAAGCTCCAAGTTTTGAATAAAGTTGTATTGAAGGGAACACTTGTATAAAAAGGCTTATAAAGGAATTTCACTGGAAATATAAGCGTAAAGGCATAGGACAAAGTTATATGACAAGTAGAGATAAAGCACTTGGTTGAAGGAAGCGCCAATTTTTATTTTTTTTTTTTTTTTTTTTTTTTTTTTTTTTTTTTTTTTTTTGAACAGAGATTTGATATATTATACCTACATTTTTAAACTCATAAAATAAAATATTTTTCAAATCTGATTTTATGAACAACAATACACTAAGTTCACTAACTTTAAAATGCAACCAAAATAGAAACCATTTACATAGAAAATTTGACACAGTGATTTACCCTGGAAACCTTGATCGGGAAAACTAACAAACAAGTGATTCCTTTATTTTAAACCATAGAGAAAATATATCCTGAAATTATTACAACAATTTATGAACTTGTACTTGGCCCAAAAATATGAGAAATTCACCCATGGAAATCTGCCTCGAATTGTGTGTCAAAACAACTCTACACAATGTGGTTTTGAGGAATGTATGAGTTATACAAAATCCATATGGTATGGATATGCACTGTATGATACAATACGTAAATCTATGTATGGGCTACCTTGAAATGCATGCCCTAGCTCGCCCTCCTTATTGCCCCTGTAATTTTTTATTGCTACAATATTTTTCCTCTTCCTCTTCAACTCAAAACCTCACTTCTCATGGAATGTGTGTCTCTTCCTCTCCTTATGTTTACTTTTCTAACTTTCCAATGACTAAAACCCTATCTCTAAAGTGATTAATGGTTAATATATAATCTTGATCACTTGAGATCAATGATTGTGACTTAATGTAACACACCTAGTTCTCGTGATTTCTTACAAAGGTTACATGGTATTCAAAATTTTCTTTTCCTTCTTACTACCCTGACAAACAACTCTAATACCACTATGTAACACTCCCTCCCACCGACTTCTACTATCTTAGGTTGTAGCAGGTGTTACTTATTGAATTGACTGAACCTCCAAGATTTGTTATGAATATGGGTTCACAATTTTTCAATTTTTCCAATTTCATTAAAACTTGAAACGAATGCCACCATTGTCTTAAGCTTGTAGAGATCTTTCCAATGATATACATTTTATTCCATTCCAACTCGCGGTCTTGAAACTTATACATTGTGGGAAACATTACACATGAGTAGCATGACACGAGAACCATCACTCACTGATCACTTCCCGATCTTGAAACTTATACAATGTGGGTGGTATTACATCCAAGCGACATGTTGTGGGAACCGCCGCCCATCGCTTGGCCTTGGCATTGATATGTTGAGGGCAGTATGACTTCAAAGAAGCATGACATGGGTCTATGTACCTTATCGGGATCAGATCTTGAATGGAAATGTATATACCTCAGGAGCCCCACAAAACTCCAAAAGAGAGGATTCAGTGGGTCCCATGTCAATAGATGTGGTAGGGGCCATGTGGAATCTTAAGGATCTAATATGGATCCAATTTAGGCATTAAAATGTAGTTGCATCTCGGATCTGGGGAAATCCAGTTTAGATTAGATATAGTCCTCATGCAAAAGAACACCTCAAGATGGGCCCACCCCAGATCACCGGATATGAAATACACTCACTCATAAAATTTAGCCCTGATGAAATCTTGACCATACGCAAAGGAACGTTGCCTTTTCTGCTTGAATGCTTGGATTGACTAGATTCCTGTAGAAACACTAAAGCAGGGGAAGAAAGGAGAAATCAAGGAATTTTATGAATATTTATTAAGTCAAGTGAGTCTTCCCAAGACACCATTTTGCCGAAGATAAATGCCAGGGATTGAGATAAGACTCGTAGGGGCATGTTGTGGAGGTAAATCCCCTCTGCGGACATAGGTGATCCCACTAGCCTAAATGGGGTCTAGCAACAATCAAACAACGCTAACACGCATGTTCCTAATTGCAAACTAAAGACCGATGATGAGGGCCTACCTCGAATCCAACGCTAGTATTTGCAGAAGAGTTGTCGCTCCCGTTCTTTCGCTCTAGCTGGTCACAATCCCCACGATCCTCGTGAACGGACACTTGCACATGCAAAGAACAACACAAATACATGCATAAAATCCAAGAGATGCAACTATATATCACTCAGAAAGGATATAACTCAAACATCATTATAAAGACAATAAGAGTGGAACCATAATGATAGTCGTCTATTATTATTGATAAACAAAGAAGAATACAACCAAGTTCTAACGTAAAATCCTCCTTTGGCTAGGTGATCAGCAACACATGGCCTGCAAAGCTTGTAGGGGATGGGGAACAAGCCTCTCTCTCCTTAGTTACTTGGACATGGATCTCCTCCTTAAATATATGGCCTTATGGGAATGAACAAGGCCTCTTGTAACATGAGCTTAGCAATTCTCAGACTTTGGGACTTAGATTTTGGAGCTTGAAGAGTAGAATTACTAACTAGCTTGTCAAAGGCAAAAGGACAAGCTTATATAGAGAGAGGAGAAGGAGATAGGATCATCCACAAGATTCATGGGATTGGCCTTATCATTAGGAAGATTCCATGAAAGGTGGAGAACTACTTCCCTTCTATGGAGATTCGAAGCCCAACTGAACTAACTCAAACTGAAATCAGTTCATGAATAGGTTAGGAAGAACCTTGGTAAGTTGGTTTGTTAAAAACTTTACCCAACTGGGTTGGCGCGAGTACGACTCTGAGACAGAGCGCCAGCTGGGGCACCCTCTTTGGAAGATTTCCCCCATTGGCGCGAGTGATACACTTTGGAACATCGCCAATGGAAAAAGGGCTATATTTATGGGTATTTTGCAGAAGGTGTCTTCAAGGCATATGAAGTACATACTCAAGGGGATACAATGCAGGTGTTTTCAGGTTATGTCACTTCTCACAGGCCCCAGAATAAGTCCTCCAATGTGCGGGAGAAGGGGTAACAGGGACGGTGACAAATTACCGTGTAATAGGGCACTATGCCATGTTAAAATGGTGAATTGCAGGATGTTAAGATTGATTACAATTCTAAGTTATAGAAATGTATAAGTGTGTGTAAACCCATAGAAATCATCACATCATTCATAAATTAGGTGACTATTAACTCTAACTAGATACTCATTTAACACACAACATATGACTTATACTCATTCCATGTAAGATAACCTACAATTATGATTCGCCCTGAGGGCAAGAAGAAGGTTGTGGCCATATCGCGACCTCCAAACAGGGCTCCTCCGCACGAAAACAACAAATGGACAAGGTCATGGAGGAGTACATGGATACCTTCACCTCATCCATAAGGGTACCCCTACACTGCCAGGTCAATCAATCCATCGATCTGACCCCGGGCACATCACTACCCAATGAGCCGATCTATTTATGCTATGTTATAGAGAATAATGAAATCAAGGGGCAGATTTAAGAGCTGTTGCAAAAAATGCACATCAAGCCGAGTTCATGACCCTATGGGAGCCCAATCGTGTTGTTACAAAAGAAGGATGGGACCCGGAGACTCTGAATTGACTTTTGGGTGCTGAATAATATCATTGTCTTGAAAAGATATCCAATCCCATAGATTGATGACCCTCTGGACTAGCTCAAGGGGGAAAAATATTTCATTAAGATTGACTTGAAATCTGGTTATCACCAGGTACTAATCGAACCCTCCGATGTGTGGAAGACTGCCTTCAAAACCAAGGAGGGCCTTTTTGAATGGCTGGTCATGCCTTTGGAGTTGACGAATGCCCCCGTAATGTTCATGAGGTTGATGGACGACATCTTGTGGCCCTTCAAAAACTCATTCATGGTAGTGTATCTAGACGACATCCCGATCTTCAACAATAGGTGGGAAGAGCACCTCCACCATATTTGACAGATCCTCCAAAACCTGCGACAACATAAATTGTGTGCCAATATGGAGAAATGCACTTTTTGTATGACCCAGGTTCAATATTTGGGGTACATTATTGATGAGTGGGGTGTGGATGTGGACCTAGCCAAGATCCAAGTTATTTGGGATTAGCTAGTCCTAACCACTAATAGAGCTCTGCATCTTTCTGGTTCTTGCCAATTTCCACTGCATGTTCATGTTTGGGTTCTCTCATATCACTTGGTCTATGAGCCAAGTCATCAATGGTAGAGCAAAAGAAAAATTATTTTGGTTTGAATCCTAACAAAAGGCATTTGTCGAGTTGAAGCATTGTCTCTCCTCTGCACCAGTGCTCACATTAACAGACCTACAACAATCGTTTGAGATTGAGATAGATGCCTCCAACTATGCTATTAGTGTAGTTCTTTTTTTGTAGGGGCATCTAGTGGCATATCACAACGAGACACTTTCAGACACAGTCTGAAAGTATCCCACCTATGACAAAGAGATGTATTCCATTATGCAGGCCTGCTGACAATGCAAGCATTACATTCTGGGGAAGGAAACAATCATCCACATAGATCACAAGCCCTTGCAGTTCATACAGACACAAGGAAAGTTCTAGAAAAATCGTCATCAGAAATTATCTACATACCTATAATAGTTCCATTTGAACATTAAGTACAAGAAGGGAAGACCAATAATGTTGCAGACTGCCTCAACCGACCGTCGATCATGGCGTTGACCATTGTGCTGGACTCTTGTGGACATGAGACTTTGGGGTGGCTACATCTTTACAAGAGTAATCCAGAGTTTGACAACATATAACAAATGCTCCTAGAAGGCAAGAAAGTCCCTAATTTTCACCTATAGGGTGCATTGTTATTCCACTTGGGACACCTCTGTGTTCCTTCAAGTGAGCATGTCAAGATGATTTTGGAGGTTCACTACACTCAAGTAACTGGACATTTCGGAGTAGAGAAAACAGTGGCAGTGCCACATAAATATTTTTATTAGTCGAACCTTCAGTAGGGTGTTGGCAAGTAGATTAGGTCCTGCACTACCTGTGCCATTTCCAACCGACCATCAATAATAAATGCCTATATACTCGTCAACCTGCTCCTAATTGGCTTGGGAATCCATCTCCATGGACTACATGTAGAGCCTTCCTTCTACTGAGCATGGCAACAACTGCGTTTTCGTGGTTGTTGACATATTCTCTAGGATGGCCATTCTGAAGGCCTGCAAGAAAAGTATCATGACAAAAGCCACTCCTAAGTTCTTCTTTGAATGAATATGGGTACATTTTGATATCCTACATTCCATTATCTCAGATCGAGACAGTAGGTTCCTGAGTACATTTTAGTTGAGCCTTTGGTCGATGTTGGATGCCAAACTCACTAAGTCCATGGCCTTCCACCCCCAAACTAATGGCTAAACAAAGGTCGTCAACATGATGATCGTGCACATTATGCGCATGTACAACTCAAAGCGTCCATGCACATGGGATGAAAGCCTCCCTTATGTCCATCACAATTTCAATAGAGCTCTCCATAGGTCAACTAGCCACAACCCCTTTCAGGTGGGATTGGGATTCCAACCATTATATCCCATTGATGTGGCCATACCATTTGCAGCTACTCAGGTAGATTCAACTCATGTCCAGGTCGGAACTGATAGGGCTAACAACTTCATTTAGTACATTCAACACATTTGTTAGCAGATCCATGACATATTGGAAAAATCTAATGCTAAATACAAACAATGTCATGATCAACATCAGGTGCCACACAGGTTCGAGGTGGGAGACAAAGTTTGGTTACATTTGCAGAAGGAGCGTCTCGATGGGGCCTACCGCAAGCTTTTCTCGCTATGATATGGGTCTTAAACCATCACTAAATATGTGGGATACAATGCTTTTGAGATTAACATTCTCCCATTCCTTGGCCTACACCCAGTGTTCAATGTGGACCGCCATCGGCCATACTTACCACCAGTACTGGAGATATCAGACGTTGCAGAATAACTCACACCAAAAGAGCTAAAACTATACTGCAGTGAACATGCCACAATTGATAAGATCATGGACACACATATCAAGAACACTCACCACCAAATTATCCAATTGTATTGGTTTGTCAAAGCCGACCAACACCTGCACCAAGGCAAGTGGCTCACCAGGGACCAAGTTCAGTAGAATTTTCTCCATTTAATGATGGCACTCAACATAATGGGGACCATTGCTTCCTAAGGGTGGAGGACTGACCCAGGTGTATTTTGGTGGCCACCTATCTATTCCACTTGGACCCCAACCATTTTTTCTTATTAGTTTCCTTAATTGTAGCACAACTTACTATTTTTGGAAGTTTTTCGAGTCTTAAAATTTCAAAGCCGTTTTGAGGGGATAAAATACATTTTTAGGGAAAACATAGAGACCAAAAAAGTTCCAAGTCAATTTAATCATTTTTGTTTCAGCCTCCTCTTCGAGGTCTTCGAAATGAGATAATATGACATCCAAATGGAGATTTTATGCCAAAGTTACGACCATGGGAAATTGACGTTCCAACTTACCCCAATGTGCCCACAAAATTTTGGTGCTTCATCTC
Source organism: Pinus taeda (assembly GCA_000404065.3). Taxonomy (NCBI): domain Eukaryota; kingdom Viridiplantae; phylum Streptophyta; class Pinopsida; order Pinales; family Pinaceae; genus Pinus; species Pinus taeda. The sequence continues at coordinate 117,459 of APFE030730492.1, forward strand.
CTAAGGTTAGATTTTTGGATGTTTATGGTTTCTCATTGTTTCTCAATGATAAAAAGGCCACTGAGCCTCATTGTAACATAGTTCAAAGGCATGTAGTTGCCACATCTCTTCTTAGAGATAAGATACCATATCCAGAGGTAGTTTATTTTCATTCTATATATAAGCATATTTCAGTTCTTCGACATTAATGAAATGAAGTTTTATTTTTGCTGCATCTCAGTGTTTATATTTGTATCTATATTCTATTGCATTCTTGTATAAGTCCAGATGAGTGGTAATAGAGCAATCTTCTCTTTCTCTGTTTTTCTTTGCATGTCCCTAATGAGGTCAGGGTATAAGGAGTTAGGGTTCGAACTTGTTGAACCTTGAAAGACTAGCCTCGCAAACCCCGACTTCCTCCCATGGCCAAGAAAAGAAAGACGGGGGAGTAGGAGATCCTTTCAAAATATTGCTCAAGCAAGCCCTCGAGTGATAGAGGAACACAATGATGGATAACTTTTCCTGGATCCTTCGCTGGCTACCTAAAGGCAACACATCTTCATCCAACAACCACTCTAGAGTCACCACTCCCTTTAAGGTACAAGTTAACTTTGACATTCCCATATTTGAAGGCCAAATAGATGCAACCACCATATATAGATGGTTAAATTTGTTGGAAGGATATTTTTCAGTTCATGACTTGTCCAATCAGTAAAAGATTAATTTTGCACTTTTCAAAGCTGCACCCCATGTCAAGGACTGGTGGGAGACCTACTATGAACAAAAGGACGAGAGGGAGTCCTCACTATTTTCAGCCACACCGACTTGGAATTATTTTCGAGACACCATCAAGGAATAATATTACCCTGTCAAGATCTAAGAAGATAAATACATAAAGTGGACCACACTGTGATAGGGAAAGGACCAAGACGTATTGGAGTTCACAAATATTTTTCATACCCTTTGCATGAAGTTAGGTATCAAGGATTATGGGCGGAATTTGGTACTCAAGTACCACTACTTTATACACAAGTACATCAAGGACGATTAGGACGATATGGAGTTCTTGGACATCTCCTCGCTTGTGGCCACCTATCGATACACTTTCAAGATCGAGCTGAAATTTAAACAGAAGAAGCAATACTTTGGATCAGTTAATCCAAAGCAAGGGAAGGGCGCCCCCAAACCGTAGAATAAAGGACAAAGCTAAGGTGGGGTGACCCAAGATAACCCGCTAAATCCGCAAGAAAAGAAAAACACCATGAAGACAAATAAGGACACAATGAAATGGTGTGAGTTCTATAAGAGCCCCACTCACAACAAAATTGAGTGTTGAGCCAAGCAGTCATTGGTGGCTGAGCTGAACTCTTCTAAATCAAATGCATGTTCCAACTCTGAGTAAGAATCTGACAAGGGAAACGACAAAGGGCAACAAATTATTGATGTGGAGCACAATGCCACCATTTCCACCACCAAGCTCGAGAAGATTGAGCCTGAAGATGTAGAGGAGGGGAAGCGACTATTCCACTCACAAATGTGGGTGAAGGTGATCTGTAGCTGAATGTTATTTTTGCTGTGTTAATTTCAACTTCAAATTTATAAAAATATGCTTGTCAATTGCTTCATGTGTAGGGTTCTCTTATGTTGTTTGTGATTTGAAACAAGTAAATTTTATGTCAAATTTTATGTGAAATTACGAGCAGAAAAACATGAAACTAAAGTGTTTAACAATAGTAAGAAAATGAACAACAAATCATCAAGAAAAAAACTCAACACATGGTTTTGATAAAGGAGTTCACCCCTCTTGGGCTACATCTCCATGGTCCAGTCTCCATGTCTTGGACCTCTGTATTTGCTCAAAATGGAAAAAAAGTATAGTTTACAATGCCCTACAGCTCCTGAAATATACTTCAATGGACTCAAAGCATCCCAAAACCCCTAAGATGACTCTTTAAACTCTGTAAATGGACCACAACTGTTCTAGGGATCCCTGGTGGCACTTGGCTTCATAAAACTTCAATGTGGAAAAATCACATACATAAGTGTCCCATTGCTTCTGAAACCTGCTCCAATGTGTTCAAAATGTCCAAATCATCTAAGAACACATTTTTCTGATCCTCATTTGGTCAAAAATTTCCCAAGTTAGGAGAGAAACAATCTTTCCCCAAAAGTCTCCTCCAAATTTGGAAGAACTCTAGCTAGGGCCGCTAAATCTGGGGGCAGTTCCAAAAATAGCGGAGTTTGACAAAATTCCGCTAACTTAAATTGGTGGTTAATTAACTGTTAAGTGCAGTTTAATTAAGCAATAATATGTGACTAGCGAAAAATCCGCGCAAACCATAATTGGAGTTTATTTAAAAATTTAAACCAGATTAATTAAGCTAATCTCGAATTAGCGCTAACCCATGGTTTTATTAACCGTAACCTCTTGTGGTCTAGGTGGAAGAGGTCACATGGTGACATTAACTGGCGTGATTTTCCCCAACGGTTTCGAGACCGTAACCCTGACGGTTTTCTGTGTGGTGTCACATGACAACCTTTAATCGTCGCGGTAATGGTTCTGCTGTAGCCGCATGTTGATAACTGTTTGCGGTTACGTTGTATGTGTTCACATGGGGCGGGTTGGCCTGCGGGCTGGTCCACCCTAACTACCAACCTTCACACTGTTAAACCTTAAGTTTGCTTGATGAACTTATGGGTTAATTAACAACTTGTAGCGGAGGCGGTAAGACGTGTGGTTAGTGGATGGGAGGTTGCTGGGTCGAACCCCGACACCTCATAAAATTTTTAATACACCACTATAGGGGCACGTGGCTGCCTCCGGGCTTGCCATGTGTCGCCTTCTGATTGGTCCAAATCAACCCAATTTCCCAATGACAGGATGTCATTTGTCAACGTATGATTTTCCCACCTGTACAAGACTATTCCAGGGAATATTCTCCTTACTGATTGCGCTGTATTGACATTGCCCAATTTTTTTTTTGGCCTATTTGGTGAAATAGTCAACGGGTTCTAACTTCCTCATACGAGCTCCGTTTTGAGTGAAACAAGTTGCGTTGGGATCATTTTGACGAGAAGGACACGACTGTTCAAGTTTTTCATGATTCTGAGCACTTTGATTTTTGAGCTAATTTTTTGCCCCTAATCTAGATTCCGATTAGAAGGGTTCTACGCTGCAATTCATTTTCGACAACGGAAGCCAAGAGAACCTCATTTCAATAGAGGTCATGAAGTGGTTGGACCTGTTAGTTTTAGTATTTCCAGCCTTCCTCCAATGATCAAATATGCTCTTACAAAGTGATTGTGAAGTGTCAAGGTCAAATTTTGTCATTTCAGTGAGTCTTCAAGCAAAATTTGGTCACTAGGCATTAGGTCTAGGGTTTGCTTTCACTCCTTCTAAAGTTGTCCAAATGGCGTGCTATGTCATCATTCAGCTGAGTCTATCATCATTCATAGGGTTTTCATTATCATGTCAGTGTCTAATGAGTCATTTTACATCTTGTTCATGCTTCAGTTGTGCCTTGGCAAGTTCATTTCCTTCTCCTAGGGTTTTGAAGCCAATTTCTCTTGGATGGTTAAATCATCAGCAAAACTTGTATCCAGATGTTCATACACCTTCCCCTATCCTTAAAGTACCTTATAAAACACTTCCCATCACTTAGATCCCCCAAAATCCTGATTTTTGCACAAACCCTAGTTTCTTGCTACAACCTGGCAATTTTCTAGGTTGGGCCTGTGTTTTGCCCTTTTGGACCCCTTCCCCTCAATCAATCTCTGAGATTCCACTTTCC